>MUZC01000986.1:631306-641364 GCA_002072015.1 Radix auricularia | reverse complement strand
AAAAAACAACAACCTCTGAACTCTAAATAGTTGCGTGAATAATTATCCATACGTATATTAACTCTCATTTAGAAATATAACACAAAGACAACTTAATATACCACTCGGATAGACATAAGTATAAAAACACCTTTCTTATTTCTTATGCAAGAATGAACACGCACAAATTCTCGTTCTTCCCGACCGGAAATAGGGCGTGGTATGGGTTGCCTGAAGAGTTAGGGGAAAACCAACACTTTATCAACTTTTAAAGCTCTAATAAAAATGCAGGATGAAACACAAAACATAGATAAGCGTAGGACGCAAACATATGGCGTATAGAAGGAGCGTCTTTTACAGATGAGATAAGATAAGATAAGATAACATAAGATAAGATAAAGGAAAAAAATATTCTCACTTTTTTTAATGAAGAGGTGTGTTTCACTAATCGAAAAGAATTGAACTGTGAAAATTTGGGTAAGTTCCTGGACATGGATATTTTTTATTTCATGTTTCTGACATTACTTGCAAATTTCTTGACTGTAGCCAGCACAAAATCACTACAGGGAAAACCTTGTCTCAAAGATGGTGGAGGCTCGTTTCTCGCATGAGAAGCTATTTAAAAAAAAGTCCCTTCATTAGTAACAGTTGTGTTGTAGATTGCTTTAAGTGAAAGCATGTGTCTGAAGAGAAAATGTGTTGTACCACAAGAGCAATATAAGCAGCTGAGAACCACTGGCAATGATTGAAGCTCAAATATTGAGTGCAGCTTAGTTCGATTGGTTTACTATCACCGACTGGATGAATGGCATGTTTACGGTGACATACAAACGTACATTAGAGAGCATCCTAGCAAATATCAAGAGGGATGTGATAACACGCCGGAGATGGCAATTGATTGAATTGTGTACCTTTTCTAATATAGATGGTATTATATTTTTACGAGTACTGTATTTTAACGTTTAGAATCATGGAATTCATGAACTATTTTCAACAGATGTAATTTAGCCGGTTGTTACCGTTACAGATTACTGTATTTGAAGTGATCACACAGGTGAAATAATAGCGATAAAATTAATTTTGTGCGTATAATTTTTAAAAAGGTTTTTCAGTGGTGCGGGGTAAAATGTATAAATCACTGTTGCATTAATTATTACAGAGGAAATTACTATAAAAACCCAACCCAAGATTTTACATGATTAACACGCACGCTACAGAAGTTAGATAACAAAGCATCCTAACATAATATATGAGCGATCTTTTGTTTCAATCATCTTCGGACTTTGTCGTGGAAGATCATATCTTTAAAGTTCTCTCCAAGTGAGCTCGAGTATTTAAGAATCTTATATCGGACTGGCAAGAAGTGACGTCAAACGCTATGAATCATGGGAGAAATCTCCGAATAACGTCTGGCGTTATTCTTAAAAATCTCCGAATAATCACTTCGATAAACTAACTTGTCAATCTACGCCTTTTAAATAAAATGTACATCCATTATATTAGTACACAATGTTTTACATGTCATTAATAACGATTTTCATGGTTCCAATATTTTTAAAAGCGAAAGCTGGACGGTGAGGTAAATACGGAGTAAGTGTTTAAATGTGTTATTTTATTTCCAAACTTTGAGCCACCGGTTTAGTTATTCTACTTCTGTTGTATAAAAACATCCTTGGAAGTCTCAAAAATTAATAAAACAGTCTTTTGTATTAGCTACAAAAATATTAATTCTCTCTTCTGTCAATAATTACACAGCAAAAATTAATGAAATATCTTAGCTAGCTAGTGCTGCTGATATTAATGATGAATTTCTCGATTAATCGGTAATTTTTTTTATCGATGAAAATTGTTTTAATCGATAAAATATCAAATTACATTTTGCAGATGGAAACGATGGTATTCGTGGATATATATACAATTATTTATTAATAATTATAATAGTTTGCTTTTTTACGTATAAACTTATCCATTTAAAAAAACGATTTTATTAAGTGTGAACTTCAAAATAAGCTGTTTTATAAGGACAATGATATAAAAAAAAATTAACATTGTACTTAATTAACAAAAACAAAATGTAAATTCATTGACATCATATTAAACTATTTATATTTAAATTAAAAAATGTTAATTGCCTGTGTTTGTTACTTCCCTTGAAATTTTAAAATCTTATTTTTCAAAATCTTATTTTTAGCTTTAATCAAATTATTGATTAATTATTATGTAATTTTTTCAAAAATTATCGATTACATTTAAATTAATCGATAACAGCCCTAATCTTGGCCATTAAATTTCTTGATAAAACATCTAACTCTTTTTTTTTTTTTTTAAATTAATACTAACACTGAGCACTGACGTAAAAGTCCTTGTTATTTGTAACGTCATTAAAAATAAAGTCACCAGGCACCAGGTACCTTGCTTTTTTCATTCAAACAGATGAACTAATAATATGACATTATCTGTCTGAGTCGAGCAGTTAAATACACTTATTTAACCGTCACACCGATTCACTAGTGAGCATCGAGGTATTAATAATGTACAGCTACACTGACCAAAGAGAAGAAACTAGCGTCCACAAATCGGGAATCTCTACCTTGGCTGTGTGACAGGAGTCATTCTACATAACCACACAGTCCAGGTCTTTGCGATTCACACCGCACTCGAAGGTCGTGACATGCTACAAAACGAAGCTCTCCTTTATGTATATCGGGCGATACTTACAACGAAGTCAACATAATAGCTTTAATGAAACGATTCGTTTTAACAAGTTTTTTTTTTCAAAAAAAGTTATTAAGCTTTGCCACATAACTATCATGCGTGTGTATTCCTAGTTCAGTGATGTCAAGGACTATCTGTATGTCAATATTTATGACACTGTTGCATAATGATTCCTGCATTTTATCCTGGGCGACAAAAGTATCCTCCTTGCACTTACGAGTCTGTTGGCAATACGGCTTCTGAGGAGCACTGGTCTGTTGACACGGTGGTCAACTATTATAATTGTAGCCGTGAAAAACTCCTAGTTAGCCTGAAAGCTTTTACATTTTGTGGAGTTCACTGTCATTCGAGTGAATTTTATTTTGTTCTGGTTAATAAAAAGTGGTTATATAAGATTCAATACTCTTAAGGTGAAGAATACAATGTAATGAGATATGTAACTAATGTAAACATTACAATATTAGAATAGATGTTATAAGATTTAAAAAGGATAATCTACTTATAGCTTGAAATTAAAGACACACAAAATTTCTATACAACTTCTAATTTAAAAAGAGACTGTTTAAAACTAGAAATTTTCATAAAAGTACATGTCGGTGAAAGCTCGGGATAATGGGGAAAATAGACCAAGAAATTTGTGATGATCCAAACCAGACATCACCGATCAAGGAATTTGTGCAACAGACAACACTTCATGGTATCAGGAATGCGACAGCTTCAAACAGCAGCCTACTGAGAAGGTATTTGACAGCCATGGCTGTCTGTGAATCTGTGGAAATATTCATCTGTCATCAATCATCCATCAATAATTAAACAGTATCCGTATGTATGTCCAATTGTCTAAATAGATAATATTCGAGAGTAAGTTTCAGCTTATTTAAATTGATAGAATTAAGTTGCTCTACCATTCACATTTATATTAAGAGGATTATAAAGTGAACTTTACTCTTGTTCACAGATTTTTCTGGTTCATTGCGTTTTCTGCCGCCTGTGGCTACCTAACGTTTCAATTAGTAACACTTGCATTGGATTTTTACAGGTAATTATAAGTGGTTTATGTCGTATTCAAGTTAAAAATATTTTTTTATGTATATTTTGACACTTTGCAAATGACTGATGAGGGAAAGTAAACTTCAGCATCAACCGTTAATAAGCATGTAATCAATGTAAGGGTACATTTTCTTATCTCATCCTTTACAGGCGCTTCTTCTGTACTGAAGATAATTGCGTCCAAAACTTACCAATGGCATTTGGCTAGTCCTGCATTCTTATTAGAAATGTTGGTTTTCCTGGTTGCTTCAGGAAATCCATGCCACGCCAGAATCCCAGACGGAAAGAACGAGAATTTGTATGTTTGTTCTTGAGCACAGAAAAAGAAAAGTGTTTTATTCTTATAGCTAAAGGAAGATTATATTATGTTATCTTGGTTTTTTATTTCTTAATTAGAATTAATAGCGCTATGTAAAATTAATACTTTAACCTTGGTTCTTCAATTTCTAGTGTTTCAAGATTTAACTAATGGTGGTATTCTTGTAAGCTTTGAATATTCTCCAGTAATGAATCTAGTAGCTCTTTTTTGAATCTGCTCTAATTTATCAATGTTTTATTTGGTGCATTGGTCCCATACAGAAGATGGATAAACTAGTACAGGCCACAATAATGAAATAGCACTTTAATTTTAAATTCTTATTTCATCTGTAAAATTTTCTTATTATAAAACTTAAGGTTTCCTTAGATTTTTAATTACTTCATTGTCATGAGAATTCCATGATAATTTATCGTGTATTATTACTCTTAAGTATTTTGCACCTTTAGTTTGGGTTAGTTCTTTTTTATGAATAAATCATTTTGAATTTAGCTACTTCTTTTTATTTTTTACATTTAACAGTTGACACTTTTCTGGGTTGAGAGACATACTCCAGTTAGTTTCTCATTTTATTAATTCATCTAAATTTTTTGGTAAGATTTTGCTGTTTTGCTCAGATTTAATTATTCTAAAGATTATCCAAGCTTTTGCAAAAACCTTCGTTCGTGTTGACCCTTGTGAGAACGATATTCCGGGTAAAAGCCAAATCCCGGGAGAAAATCTTAAAGAAAAACTTATGACGAAACTCTTTAAAAACATCAGATAGACAGACGTAGCTGCCAATGTTAAATGATATGTTGTTATTTGCTCACTCGCTTAGTTACCCATTCAAGACAGTCTCACGGATTGTGCCCAAGACGTCTAATGTGTTTCCGTCACTAAAGATCTGTAACTTGAACTACTTCGACTCAAATATGCTTAACTTTTCTACGGAACTTAAAACAATCTACAGGTAAGTTAATGCCTTGTTTTGTTTGATCAGAAAATATCTTTGAAGAAAATTTAGTGATACCATCATAAAGGGAATATTTTGGAATCGGTTAAAATTACTTTTTTTTTTTTTTTAAGGATTTTATTAGGATTTGGACGGTGATAAAGCTATTTGAACGATTTTAAAATGAATAAAAACTCCGTATGCAAGTAAACCAATAAATTTCTAGCATTAATTCAATTCTTATCAATCGCGGACTTGAATATATTGTTTATTGCAATTTTATTTTTTTTTTTTAAATTCACGCATTATTGTCTCGGCATTTTCCGAACAATTTAGATAATCTTTTTAAAATTTAAGATGATGGAATTTAATGATTCACTTAAAATATCTTAAAGACTGCCATTACACCCACGAATTTACTCGCGTGGCAGCTTCAATATCTTCCTCTTCTATTAATTTTAGAGCTAAGAATGGTGACACTTGCTCCGGATATTCAAAACTGACGATGGAAGATCTGCGACAGACTGAGCCATATAAATCCATCTTAAAACGCAAGTAAGAGACAATACAATTCTAGTAGAAAGCTATCGTCTCTCTCTTAATTTTGCAATTAAAAGCCATTTCTTTATAGTCATACTATACGATGAAACTCAAAGGTCAAACATTCTCACTGGTGAGGGCAAGAAGATCATTTAATTTATCATTAAATTATTTTAACACCAATACAAAGGTCTACATTGCAATATTCATCACATAATTTTAATTTCCATTCATTTTATTGATTTCAGTTCACTTAGTAATCATAGTCATACGGTTTGATTAATTCTTTAGAAACGACTAATGCTCCTTGTACAAGCGACTAATGATTAAAATTAAGAGCCTTTGGAGCACTTAGTACATTTCTCCATAGTTTCTTATTACTATTTGGTTCTGCCCGAAAAATATGTTAACGCTGTAAAGTAAAGATAGTTTTTTATTTGAAAGTAATATTGACACTGTTATATAGATAAAAAGAAATGCTTTATTTCTTTAATAAAATTTAAGTTTTCTGCTTTTCCTAATGGCACCCTCTTTCGTTTATCAATGTTTTCAGCCTTGCTATGCTTAACAGCAAACACTGAAATGGCAAAAGATTAGCAAATTTTGGCCTAATATACATTTGTTGTAATTATTTTTTCATTAACTGAATTTTAGAGAAGCTATTTTAAGACCTTGAATTACCAAAGACAATTGTAAGCAAGTTTCAAATTATATATATTATCTTAGGCACGGTAACTTGGAGCTTTAATGTCTTAATAAACTTTGATAAATCAAGTGGTCTTTAATTCAATCATTCTTTGCTTGACAATGACATTTGAATACTCTAATTTAAAGGCAACATTTCAAATTCCAGCAGATTGCATTGTGTACTAAAATTGTATATGTTTTCTAAATTCTACATAACTGCCAAAATCTTACATGAATTTCTACAGTAATCTCATCTTATGAATAATAGAACTTTCTTCTAAACTGTTTTTTAAATAACAAGGACACATATTTTGGATCACGAAATTTAGCTCTCTGGTACTTTGACTTGGAGATTCTATTAAAAGGATGGGGTCTCCACATAAAATATAATCAAATGTCAAAGCATCCGTTAAGTATTTCATTAATCTCTCTGTGAGCAACTTCTGCTCAGCATTTTTTCTAGCTCTATACATTTATAAATTATTTCAGGCTTCTTTGAAATATATTCGAAAATAAAAAGATTGTGACTTGCAAAGTTCTTGCGTCTTTTGGTCTGATGAGCATTTTCTTTCTGCCTCTCTCAGTTTTTCGATAGCTTTCAAAATAGTTTTTACAATGGCTCTATGGTATATTTACTATTTTGAACCCTGAAGCCTGACATGTAAAAAAAAGTAGATATTTCAAACTGTTATGGGCACGAATAAGAAAGCGTAACAACGTTATAGATTACTAAATTAGAAAATTCGTTTCAGTTGGATTATCATGTAAACAGATTAGACTTAATTATCCATTTTGGGCGAGATTTGACTGTGAGATTTTATGTTTTTTCGTCTTTCTTAATCACCTGTGTACTTTCCAGCCATGAATAAGTATTAACACATAATGATCCTCTTCATTCCATTATTTTAAGATCGTCATATATTCAAATCAATTCAGAAATGTCAAATTTTAAGAATCATTCCAGCTACCGCTACTTCAGTGTTACAAAATCATACTACTTAAGTACTTTTCAGTACAGTAGCTTTAGTATCAGAAGAATATATATCCAATAAGGAGTTTGAAGTTTTGACGTTTGAAAAGTTCACATATCTTAGTATAGTTTCTTGATTTCTGTTCTTAATTTCTTATTTGTTTTTTCTTTAATTTCGATTTTTTTAAAACTCGACTTTCTTTTTTTTTTTTTTCAAAAAACTTATTAACGACCTGGAGTTTGCCGCCCCTGGCAAAATGCCACCAGGGGCATTTGCCCCCCTTACCCCCCCCCTTCGCTACGCTACTGTTGAGAGCCACTATTGGTGACGGTGCCGATACACTATTGCTACATGAACAGATCAATTTTTGCTATTACAGACAATGTTAACATTGCTCCTTAAGGTCGGAGTCTGAGGATATTTTAAGAGTTGCTAATCAATTATGTTTATTTTGTTAGAGTCTCTGTTTCCTTATGTATAAAATAGAATAAAAGAATTTTCCTTGCTTCCCTGGGGAAATTTTAAAAAGATAGTCTTAAAATGAAATGTAAATATTTATAAGTGCATTATTTAGCATTTTAGCTCATACTCCTTAGAGAAATATAATTTTCTAAAAATAGCTCACCTCTATATAAAAAGAGTAATTATTTAAAAAATTAATTCTATTCATGGCTGCACACTGGGATCGAACATTTGTCTTTGGTGTAAAGTCTAGCAATCATCGGCTGATTCTACCCCTAGACAGACGTCTGTCGTAATGTAGGAGCCAAAATAACTGCATAATAAAACAATCTTAAACATTAACTACCAATTTAGTTTGAAGTAATAAAACCATCTGATTAATCGTTATTAATTCATTATTATATATTTATGTAAACTTATTAAAATAATTAATTAATTATATTATGATATATAATAATAATAATAATAAAATGATAATTTATATAGCGCTGTATCCCAGCAAGGAGCCAGATTTTTAAAAATATTAAAATAATTCCTTGTTATCAAATAATTATGTTTTTATAATTTTTATGTCAACTTATTAAACTAACTGATTCATTCTTATTCATTAATTATGTTCATTTATGTAAAATAAACTAATTCTTTTATTCTTAATAATTAATTATATATGATATATTTATTGTCAATAATGTTTGTAAGTATCCTTTCAATCAGAACAAGGGAAGGGAGTTGAAATTCTATTACAAAAGCAAGACGTCGAGTAGTTAAATAAAGACAGATTGTAGTCTCACACCAATCTTTCACGTAGAAACTATCACAACTTATCCATGTTTCTTAAATTTTTCTTTGGCAAACTTCACCACAGGTATCTAGAGCTGATAGAGTTGGCTTCACCTAGCATCAACAAGACATTTCTTTGGTGTTTCTTTGACGGAGAAAGGGGAAACTGCGATAAATACCTCAAGTACATTAACACACCAAGTGGGCGTTGTTTTATGTGAGTAGTTATGTGTACCTAATCGGGGTTTGTTTTATGTGAGTTATTATATGCCCCAAAGTGGGCTTTTTATATACGTTTTTAAGTGCCTTCCAGTGGGCGTTGTTTTATGTGAGTAGTTATGTGTCCCTAATCGAGGTTTGTTTTCTGTGAGTTATTATATGATCCAAAGTGGGCTTTTTATATACGTCTTTAAGTGCCCCTCAGGGTGCGTTGTTTTATGTAAGTTTTTATGTCTCCACAAGTTGCCTTTTTTTACATCTGTTTAATACAGAAAAAAAGCGACTTCAATTGAAGCCTTAAAATTGATGACACTTATTCAGTCCCCATTGAGCCAAGCTTACGTGTTGGTTGGTTTCGTTTGTTTGTTATTAATACTAGCGACATTTTGCCCCATCTATTACACTTTATTTGAAGTTTACGAAATAAACATTTTTTAAAAAAATTTGTTAGTGACTACAATCATATTTTAAAGTATTCAAATTTAACTCCGACAGGTGTATCAGTGTAGTAGTCATATCTTATACTCGTTCGTATGACAAATTTATTCTTCCTATATAAACCTGAAGGCAAAATAGCT
Organism: Radix auricularia; assembly: GCA_002072015.1. Taxonomy (NCBI): domain Eukaryota; kingdom Metazoa; phylum Mollusca; class Gastropoda; family Lymnaeidae; genus Radix; species Radix auricularia. The sequence goes on along the minus strand of MUZC01000986.1, from coordinate 632,133 downwards.
TTTTTTTTCATTTAAAAGTCTGATTTAATAAGGATTCACTCTTATTTGAATAAAAAGATAGCACATACAGTCTTTCATGTCTTACCCAGAGGATACGATATTTCTTTCAACGGTTACTTGAGGCTTTTACTATCACGCCTTGTTTTTCATAGTGATTCGTTTAAATCACAATCTGAAATTTTAGTAGGAAAAGAAGTTATTTTATACCTTACCCCGAGTTATTCTGTTTCTTTCATTGTATTCTCAAATTTCTTCACTTGTTCTGTCGTATAATGGTCATATTTCCTCAGGAAACTTTTTTTAAAAATCGCATCGAGATTTGTAAAGCTTTTTTTTCATCATGACCAGATTTCTAAAGTACTTCTCTAATATCATGCATAGATTTCTAATTTGATTCTTTCATATTATGCACGAATTGCTAAACTAGTTCTCTTAATCCAAACACAGATTGCTAATGTATTTCTTTAATATCATGTACAGATTTCTAATGTATATCTCTTATATCATGTATAGATATCAAATGTATTTATGTCACATCATGTATATATTACTTAAGTATTTCTTTCATATCACGCAAAGATTGCTTAAGTATTTCTCTCATATCAAGAACATATTTCTAATGTAGCTCTCTCATATTATGCACATATTTCTGAAGTAGTTCTTTCATATCATGTACAGATTGATAAACTAGTTTTCTCATATCATGCACGATTGCTAAACTAGTTATCTCATATCAAGTAAAGATAACTGTATTATTTCTCACATATCAAGTAAAGATAACTGTATTATTTCTCACATATCAAGTACAGATAACTGTATTATTTTTC
>MUZC01000986.1:597157-625894 GCA_002072015.1 Radix auricularia | reverse complement strand
CATATCAAGTACAGATAACTGTATTATTTCTCTCATATCAAGTACAGATAACTGTATTATTTCTCTCATATCATGCACAGATTCAATGATGACACGTTTAACCCTTGGATCTCGTCACGCCCAGGTAACCAAGGTGGATTCTTTGCTTTCTTAAGAGTCGATCAAACTGAATACACGTATTCAAAACTGAACTCAGTTGGTTTCAAGGTAAGAGATTCTGAAAACACGTGATCAGTTGATCTATTAACCCATCGTGTGGCTTTGTTTTCTGTAAAGAGATTTTTTTTTTAATTTCTTTTGCTTATGTTTTATAAAGCATAGAAAATATAAAACCACAATAAAGCTAGATAACGATAGATCTAGGGCCAATTAGTTTGAATGTTTTAACTCGGCAGGTTTACATAGACTCAAGGCTAGATGCCCCGGATGTTGAAGTGAATGGCCTGCTAATAAGCCCTGGATTTTTCAACGAGATTCGCCTTAGTGAGCATCACGTGAGTTTGTGGCAAAGGCGTAACACGAGAAAGGTTTTAGGCGTCCACGGGTCCTAGATTTGGGGCCATGAGTAGGAGTTTGTGTATTTTTTATGAAGGAAAAGTATTATATTCAGAGTAAAAAACTTTAAGAATGGGTCTTATATTGAACATTTTTTTTATAATATATTCTCGATCTGTAAATGTTTATGCTAGTCTGTCGCGTGGTGCGTATTATATTTTAAAAAATCAATACTTTAAGTCAGTGTTTCTCGAAGTGGTGGTTCGTGTACCATGCGCCACCGGTCCGCAAAAGTTACCACGAAAGGAACATACAATTTTATTTTAATCCTCCATTTGCAATCACGTATACGAACCTTATAGAATATGTCGATTTTCGGCAACAAACACATAATATAAAACAAATAAAATAAAATAAATTACATTTCATTACAACATCAGTACAGGTAAAATAGCGCACTGTTCCCTGGAGTACTTGAAAGAAACTCCTGCCGGTCCGCTGTATTAAAAATGTTTGAGAAACACTGCTTTAAGTGTTATATATATATATATATANTATATATATCTAATATATAAATGATGTATAAAATCAAAAACTTTGTTTTCACGGGTTGCTGAATTTAAACTTTAAGTTCGTGGTTCAATAGGGTGAATACGGTAATTGACGTATCAGCCGGTTGACAAAACGGAAATAATTACGGCAAAAATTTGTTTCAACATATCATTGTGAAGTCGTGCTCACGTTGTGTTGTGTGAAGCAATGAATGCAAGTATGAGAAAAATTTGGACTTATGTGCCAATGAATGCAAGTATTAGAAAAGCTAGGTCTTGTGAGCCAATAAATGCAAGTATGAGAAAAGTTAGGACTTTTGTGCCAATGAATGCAAGTGTGAGAAAATATGTGACTAGTGAGCCAATAAATGCAAGTATGAGAAAAGTAAGGACTTTTGTGCTAATGAATGCAAGTATGAGAAAAGCTATGACTTGTAAGCCAATGAATGCAAAGTATGAGAAAAGCTATGACTTGTAAGCCAATGAATGCAAATATGAGGAAAAACTATGACTTGTGTGCCAATGAATGCAAGTATGAGAAAATCTATGACTTGTAAGCCAATGAATGCAAGTATGAGAAAAGCTATGACTTGTAAGCAAATGAATGCAAGTATGAGAAAAGCTATGACTTGTGAGCCAATGAATGCAAGTATGAGAAAAATATGACGTGTGCGCAAATGAATGCAAGTAGGAGAAAACCTATGACATGTCCCTGTTTTTAGTTTCTTTTTGTTTGTTTTTGAAATGTGAAATACTTGACCCACACGAGGTGACTCTATTCGCAGTCCTCGCCATTGCTGAAGCATCCGGGAATAAATTCCTTATGAACTCTTGAATACATTCTCTTTTCTCACAGTATGAGTTCCTGCCAGCACCTCACAATTCGTACGGTGGGGCGACATGTTCTCCCTATCAACTGACACAAGTAACCCAAACTGGCAAACGCTCGTCCAGCCCGTGTGTGAAATCAAAGGCCCATATGGCAGCTCGAGAAAAGTGTGGCTGTGATTGGGCGGGTAAGAATATAGCAAGTTATTTAGATATGATTATTATTATTATTATTATCATTATTATTTTATGTAATTTGATGTGTACAGGTATTTTCTTCCTATTAAAATCTTTCAGTGATATAAAATTTTGGGTTGGGTTTTGGGGTTGACCTGACCAGTTTTCTCATGTTGCCTTACCAGGCATCAGGGCTTTACATTTCCTTCTCCAATCCACCCATCTACATTAATTCAAAGTTAGATTTATCGTACATTCCAGTGATGGAGCCATATCAAAGGCGTTATTAGCAGGTAGCGAAAAGCTGCACAAATCATGATCTGGAGTAGTATTTAATATAGAAGCCAAACTTAAACTTCTTCATCAGGCCACCGTTTAACAACGCTACTTATTTCTATAACTATTGAATGAAACTTCAGGTTCAATGAAATCTATACTGAATTGACTATAATATTTGCATTTTCAGATTGTACTTTCGATTCGTATCTCAATTGCTTTCAGCCAGAGTTTGGTGAGTGCGCATATGAATTAATTCTTTTTTTTTTTTTAAATTATATAATTGGATCAATATGATAATGCCTCTTATAAAATGGTTGCAATGCAACCGAAAAAAAGATTCTGAAACATAAGTATATTTTATAGTGCTTATTAAAAAAACTAAAACCTCGCACACATTAAAAATATAATTTTTTTACTCCCGTAAATGGTTCATGCTGAACAACAGAGCAAAAAATAGTACGTTAAATGTTTTTAAAATTAGCCCGTTTTGACAGTATTGTCGTATAACGTGGATAATAGAAATGATAAAAACTAACAAAAATAATCCAATCGTGTGAATCAAGCTCACGCCAATCGTAACCACATTCTCAGCTAATGATATGATACCTGTTATAAATTTGCTATACTTACTTATTCATATATATGACGCAATAATGCATACAGGATGTAATTAAATTTAAAAGTGTGCTGTGAATCAAATCACGACCAATCAATATTTGAGACGTTGGCGAGACGCACACATTTCCGGGCATAAACTGTAGGATTCTCTGTAAAGTCTTAAAGTCATGTCCTATTCGTGAACTGAAAAGTTATGAGAATCAATTGATAAAGACTACATATTTAGAGAATTAACGCTCAATGAATAAAGGATTCATAGAGGAATGATTTTAAAATTGTCTATCACAAAGGAATAACAAAAAATTGCATTGTACCAAACGGATTTGTTAGAAAGTTGAATTTTTTTAACAGGCATGTTAGAATTTCCGTTTAGTTTGTTCTCTTTTGGCTAAATTTAAATGAGAAAAGATTTCTCATTTCTTTTAAATTAATTCTTTAAATAATTAAAAACTAAAATGATTTTTTTTCTAATTATAAATTCCGTCATCATTTTCCGTTTTCTGTCCAGACAAGTTTTATGAAAACGCTATGAAGTCTGACCACGCCGGATGTGACGTTCCTTGCAAAATGGTGGCGTACACAACAACTACGTCATCGACTCTATTCCCAGTGCCTGATGCTATGGGAGACCTTGCCCGCCTTGCTAAAGACGAAAACTCAAGGTTTAATAATACATTTATAATTATAATCGATTAAGTTCGATTAATTATTTTTAAAACGCAAATAGAGATGTCGTTATGTTCATTATTTCGGGAAATCGGGTAAGCCGCAGTAATTCAATGTCTCCCAAATTGTGTGACTTTACACAGCAAATTTGTTTTGATATTCAAGAAATAAGGAAAAAAGCCCATGTGTACGTCTAAATACATAATAATACGAGGGAAAAGCAAGTAAGTAATACAAAGTATAAATTGTAATATATTTGAGGAAAGCATATTAGAAATATTTTTTCTAATATTAAATTGATCAAATTAATTTAAATCGTTTAAAAATTAATCTTAAACTATCTGTTGCCCTAATAGACAGAGAGAGATGCACACGCTTTTCCATTTATCTACTTTTTCATGTCTGAATACTAAATAGTTATTAACAATGTATGTATGTTATTGTATATAAATATATATATATATATATATTTATCTGTAAGTGTTGTAAATATTTTTTAAAGCCATTTCCCTTGCAAAAATTGGGTTCATATATAATAGAAATGCCTGTCAAGCTTGATCCTGCAACTCCACCTGAACTATACCAGATTGAGGGTTCGGGTCTTTGGCAAATATGCTAAGGAGTACCAAAGATGTACAAAGATTTTAAAAAACGAAAAAATTGTATTTTGTTAATTCCTCGCCAACTATAACATCTATCGGGTTTGAAACAAACGTCAAACAATAACTAATAATATTTACAACAATGTTGGAGAAGGAATTTTTTTTAAATCTCATTTTGTTCAACGTCCGTATTTTGAAAAGAATTTGCTTTAATTTATTGATTTGAAATAACTTTTCAAATATAATATAGAACAATAGTCAAAGTGGTTTTCCCGCTTCGTGAATACTTGTGTTAGATTGCCGCGCGGTGCGCTTTTTATTGACACATTCTTGGTGTGATGTAGTATGAGTGAATATGACGTCATATTTTGTTTACTTTCTGAATTACTGATTTAAAATGACTTTTAATATAATCTAAAATGATCTCATTTGAATAAAAAAAGCGGAAATTCTTTTTGGAATTTGCCTCTAAAATACTTATTCAAGTTTTTATTACTTGTTTCTTAATATCTTCCTCTTGTTCCAACAGCGACACTAAGTATCTCATCTTAAACATTTTCTTTGAAGACTTCATGATACGAGATAACAGACACGTTCCTGAATACGACCACTTATCTATAATAGGTGAGTACGATTATGTGTCTGTATGTCTTGTATCACTATTTGACATGCGACCACTTATCTATAATATATGAGTACGACAATATGTCCGTATGTCTTGTCTTGTATCACTATTTGACATGCGACCACTTATCTATAATATATGAGTACGACAATATGTCCGTATGTCTTGTATCACTATTTGACATCAAGCAAATTTAACTAAAAAGTACAAAGAAGGTCATCTAGACTTTAGTAACTTTTACTTTTGGTTATTGAATTCATGTTAGATTCTTCATATCTGCTGATGAACGCATTGTACCTAAACATCCTAATATTTGTACTCTTAATTCATTTACTCCACAACATTTTTTTCTTCCACTGTTTGTTGTCTCTACAACTTACTATACAACAAATCACTGGACGTTGATTGACCTCAGCAATGACTTAAACTTAATTAACGGATCGTCTCAAACTTTCATAAAGTTTATGGAACGTTTATTTATTTATTTTTTCTATTTCAAAACAATTTTCTAACGCAAATGTGCCGAAAAATGTGTTTCGTATTTCAAAGATTTTACCTAAAACACAAATTAGTTAACGTTGATTGTTGATTTCCATTCGATAACACTCAACTATTTTTAACAATATATAAAACACTGATATTTAATTAGTTGGGATTTTAATAATATAATTAAAACATTTTGTTTGTCAAAGAAATATTCCCATCCACCTTTTGTTTCATCTATTAAGTTTGATTTCTTTCAAAACTTTAGGTACTCTAGGAGGAAATGTGGGGCTCTTCCTTGGGGCCAGTTTGCTGACGCTTGGTGAGTTCGCAGAGGTCATCGCATTGACTCTAAGAAGAGCGGCCAAAAGATTTCATCAACTCATTAAACGTCAAAAATTAGAGACGTATAATGCAGACCGCAAGACCAAAGACGACAAAAATTTTAAGGACAAAGCTCATGAGACTAGTCGTTGAAATCTTACAAATCTGTTGAGGGATTTGGAGATCAAGATTTTACCTTGTAACATATTTTTTCTAGCGTTACATTGGCTTTATTCAAGGAGATTCTCAAATTAAGTTGTTTATGTTTTAGCTACAAAATTCATGATTTGACAAGTAAAGATGCCTTGTTACAAAAAATATGCTTTGCTGCAACGTTGTTCTTCTTTCAATATTCGTATTCTTTAACAACAGCTAACGACAGCTGCATTTCTCTCAGTTAAAAAAATAATACTAATAAACCCACGAACCTGATTTTAGTTCCATGAATATTTTAATAATTTATTAAATTTTAGTATAAATAAAATATGTTATCATTCACATGTAAGAATCTTAGCTTATTTCAAATATTATTTTCTGATATTGCGGTACGTTAGGTTTAATTTTTACAATCTTTTCATTTAAATAGCATTCTTTACGTTGTACTTTAATGTGAAAATAAATCACAACCAACACTTTGCCTAGCAACTTAAACATTGTTTAAAAATTAATGAGTTCCAGTGAAAGTTAATGGATGCTACTTAAGTGAAACGTCATTTGTCGCAGAAGAGTTATTTTAATTTATTAATTTTTGTTGATGTTTTCCCATCTTTATCATTTCAAAAAATAAACTTATAGTAAGCACAGTATACCAAACATAAATAAGTTTTATCAACAATTATATTACTAACTTAAATGTTTGGTTTTGACTTTGATCCTGTGATCAACATTAATGGTAACAGTTTGTGAGTTGTGTAAATCCGGCCCGCGGATTTATATATATATATATATATTTTACATAAGGTTATAAATAAGTAGCCACGAAAGTATAAGATAAAAGAATTTGGCATACAACTGAAGTACGTGTGTATAATTTTAGAATTCTTGAGTCAAAACAACGATTCTATCTCTCAAACAAATGTCCGTGTATGACAAGCCGTATTGTCTAAACTTGCTAACTACGTGCTGTATTCATGTTGTTTGGCTGAGAATAGCGAGTTGTATCCCTTTGGGGATAGTATCTTTGAAGTTTGACTGAACGCTTAATTATGGGACGTCGTGTATAAATGGAGTGAAGAATGCACGATAAACTCAATCAGTTATTTACACAGACCAAAGCCTCAAGTGCAAAACTATTTCAACACCTCCATGGGCGGACTTTATAACAGCCAGCTACATGGGCGGACTTTATCACAGCCATCTCCATGGGCGGACATTATTACAGCCAGCTACATGGGCGGACATTATTACAGCCATCTCCATTGGCGGACATTATTACAGCCATCTCCATGGGCGGACATTATTACAGCCATCTCCATGGGCGGACATTATTACAGCCAGCTACATGGGCGGACATTATCACAGCCAGCTACATGGGCGGACATTATTACAGCCAGCTACATGGGCGGACATTATTACAGCCAGCTCTAGGGGCGGACAGTATTACAGCCAGCTACATGGGCGGACATTATCACAGCCAGCTACTTGGGCGGACATTATTACAGCCAGCTCTAGCGGCGGACATTATTACAGCTAGCTACATGGGCGGACATTATTATAGCCAGCTACATGGGCGGACATTATAACAGCCAGCTGCATGGGCGGACATTATCACAGCCAGCTACATGGGCGGACATTATTACAGCCAGCTCTAGGGGCGGACATTATTACAGCCAGCTACATGGGCGGACATTATTACAGCCAGCTACATGGGCGGACATTATTACAGCAAGCTACATTGGCGGACATTATTACAGCCAGCTACATGGGTGGACATTATTACAGCCAGCTCTATCGGCGGACTTTATTTCAGCCAGCTACATGGGCGAACATTATCACAGCCAGCTACATGGGCGGACATTATTACAGCCAGCTACATGGGCGGACATTATTACAGCCAGCTACATGGGCGGACATTATAACAGCCAGATCTAGGGGCGGACATTATTACAGCCAGCTACATTGGCGGACATTATTACAGCCAGCTACATGGGCGGACATTATAACAGCCAGCTCTAGGGGCGGACATTATCACAGCCAGCTCTAGGGGCGGACATTATTACAGCCAGTTACATGGGCGGACATTATTACAGCCAGCTCTAGGGGCGGACATTATTACAGCCAGCTACATGGGCGGACATTATTACAGCCAGCTACATGGGTGGACATTATCACAGCCAGCTCTAGGGGCGGACATTATTACAGCCAGCTACATGGGCGGACATTATTATAGCCAGCTACATGGGCGGACATTATTACAGCCAGCTCTATGGATGGACATTATTACAGCCAGCTACATGGGCGGACATTATTACAGCCAGCTACATGGGCGGACATTATAACAGCCAGCTCTAGGGGCGGACATTATTACAGCCAGCTACATGGGCGGACATTATCACAGCCAGCTATATGGGCGGACATTATAACAGCCAGCTACATGGGCGGCCATTATCATAGCCAGCTACATGGGCGGACATTATAACAGCCAGCTACATGGGCGGACATTATCACAGCCAGCTCCATGGGCGGACATTATTACAGCCAGCTCTATCGGCGGACATTATTTCAGCCAGCTACATGGGCGAACATTATCACAGCCAGCTACATGGGCGGACATTATCACAGCCAGCTACATGGGCGGACATTATAACAGCCAGCTACATGGGCTGACATTATAACAGCCAGCTACATGGGCGGACATTATTACAGCGAGCTCCATGGGCGGACTTTATAACAGCCAGCTACATGGGCGGACATTATTACAGCCAGCTACATGGGTGGACATTATTAAAGCCAGCTCCATGGGCGGACATTATTACAGCGAGTTCCATGGGCGGACATTATTACAGCCGATTCCAGAATGTTTATAATTCAGTTCACGGAGATGAGCTAGTGACTGGTTAAACTGTTCAATTTAGATACTTTTGTGTGTGAACAGTTCTGTATAACTTGATGAATCAATACAATCCACACGTCCAAATTTACCTTTCCGATTTTCTGGGTTAAATCAGTTCAACAAAAATATCGTTCCTCTCATAGTAGTATGGGAGCAGTGGGAATTAGGTTGTGTACAGTGAGCGGTTCAGCGAACGGGGTGGGGCGGGGGGTGGAAGTAGTTGAATAGGGCGATAACTAATGTTAGGCGAAGATGCAGTTCAGAGGTATCCACACAAAAGAAAATAGACGCAAAGAAAATTTACTTTTATGAAGGTTATTATATCAGATTTAATCAGATTGACAATGCCATCAGAGCAAGTACATGGATATTTCGGAACAATTGGTTTAATAAGTGAATGAAACTTCGCCTGTTTAATTTTCGCTAAATTTAATTATTGAATATTTTTATCAGCCGGAGTGAATGTAATTTTTGAGATTATTATAATTTAAATTATGACACATCGCTTTAATGTTGATTTCATTGAGTTTTAGCACTTAAATAAATCACGCTTTCAACTTTTTTAAAAACTTGCAACCAAATGACGGTCGTTATTTAGAAGGTCATCAAAAATTCAAGTCCATTAATGGCCCTCCACAAATAAAATGCTGCTGTTAATCCACATGACATCCCATCTTCTTGTCAGTGACACTTGTGTTCAAATAGTAGTGGTGTTTAAACACGTAAGGTGTTAAACGGGTTTGGAGAGTGTAGATACCGCAAGTGACTGGAACACGCCCCTGGTTATTAGTTTATGGTAATCAATCCAATGAGTCCCACCATTTAACGTTGATGTGGCTCTGTTGGCCAGGGAACGCCTCTGACGTATTCAGAGATGGTAGGAAAATGGATTGTTCATGACCCGCCTCTCCACTGTCACGAGCTCTTTGAGCAATGTTATGACAATGTTGTTACCAATACACATCAGCTTAGATTTTCAGCAACATTCTGATACATTTATAAAAAAAACAAATTACACAAACTATTTGTCTTTCAAGTTCTTTTTGTAATTTTGTTTTCAAACAAAATGTTTAAGAACACGTACATGATTTGTAAGATGTGATAAAGTTGTATTGAATAATTTGGAAATCATAACTTACAAAATGTGCGCTCTGATCGTGAATTTAGTTATAGAATCTATAGTTTATTTTCGGGCATGATAAGAAAATTCGTACCGCACTTTTTAAACAAATGAGAAAAGAGTTTTGACCTCGATTAACTCACGAAAACACATAAATCTACTCAAAGTCAATCGTCATTAGCGATGAAAGATTCAAATGGAGAAAAATCCAAACGCGACGATGTGCTCAGTGAACCATGGAGAGAGTTTCTAAAAGAAACAAAAGCACACGGGATTAGAAACGCCACGAGCCAAAGCAGCGGTGTGATGAGAAGATAGGGCATTATTAAGAGTCATAAGGTTCTTTGAAAACGTTTTTATCATGTCATCAAGAAAAGAGTAAACAACGTCATGTGTATATTGTGAGTTGTTTGACCCAATATTAAAAAGAAGCAATTATACCCTCCCCCACAAACACACACCATAAAGTAAATGCATAAATATGATCGTTTATTCAAAGATTCTAGTTGACTAAATATATCCTCGCCTTATTGAATAAACAACGATTGTCCTATTTTTTTAAATGACTCCTGGATTGGAGACAGGCGAAAAACAATAAAAACATGAACCTACCACACTACCACAGCCACTTTAATGTGTACATAATGTTGTACATAATGTTGTACATAATGTTGTACATAATGTTTTACATAATGTTGAATATGATATTACTGATGATTTTATGTAGACTCCTCTGGTTGATTTAGTTTTCGGCAGCCTGCGTCTTCATGACATACCAGATGGTTGTGCTGGGTATGGACTACTACATGTATATGTTCTATTTAAATTTAGATCTAAAAAACTAGATATTAAAATATTTGTAAACATAAAACCACATTAATTAATATGAGACGCAGTCTATTTTGGTGTAGTGTCATATGTAAAATATTTACAGGCTTTTTCAGCTTCCTATTATAAAGTTATTTTAAAGATAATTCAAAAGATTGATTTTCCCGAAGTTATCCTTTCACGACGGTGTCAAGGATTGTGCCCGAGACTTCCAATATATTCCCAGCAGTGACCATTTGTGACCTCAACAAATTTGACTCCAATTTAGTCAACTATTCCAAGGAACTCGAAACTATTTACAGGTCGGTTTTTATAAGTTCATAATCAATCTCAACAACAATTTCATATGTTTGTTAGCGATGGACAGCTGGACAAACTTGTTTGTGAGCAATGCACGACTGGTCAAACATATGTTTGTAAGCGATGCACGAGTGGTCAAACATATGTTTCTGAGCGATGTACGACTGGACAAACATATGTTTGTGAGTGATGGACAACTGGGCAAGCATATGTTTGTGAGTGATGGACAGCTGGGCAAGCGCATGTTTGTGAGCGATGTACAACTGAACAAACATATGTTTGTGAGCGATGGACAACTGGACAAACATATGTTTGTGAGCGATGCATGACTGGACAACCATATGTTTATATATAAAAAAAAATTCGCTCACACATTTGCTGACTTCTCACGACAGGTTGATCTTCATTCCATAGAGAGCAATCAAGATGTCGCAGCTAACGGCCTGTTCATAACCCCAGTGTATGTTAACGAGATAAGCTTCCAGGAGCAGAGGGTGAGTCCACTTCTGGTAGCACAAAGAATGGACGGTAACACTAGGAAGGGTCAACTAAAAATTGATATCTTTAAATTAATTTAATATATTTTCATTAGATAACATTGATTTCTTACGATTAAAACTACATCTGTAATGCACTTTATCTGCGGATGTTCTATTTAAATGTACATGTAAAGGAGAAAGAAAAGGGCTAAGACAAGGAAAAAATGATGTGTAGTGTGTGTGTGTTGTTCGTCCGTCGAATCGACGAGGACCACTCTAGTCATCCGAGGGTTGCTGAGACTGGTTTTGCCTATGTAAAAAATGATGTAAATAGTTAGTCAAATACAAACACATGCACACTAATATATAAAAATGAATACACACTCGCGCATACATAAATACATGCATACATTCATAAATACTAAAAGCCTCTGTGCCTAGCACTCCTGTGTGATGTAAAAAAATATTTAAGAAAACAAAAAAAAACATACTAATGATAATAATAATAATAATTAATAATCTTTTTCATTATCAAAATTTTTTTAAAGCAATATTTACGGCAATAAATTATTTGATTTTTGATGCGAAACCCAATTTATATTTGGTAATGAGAGGACCAAAATGCGTTGAAAAATAGGAAACAAATGTATGATGAGCGTCTAACACTTCTTCACAATTAAAATATAGAAATATAAATAAAAGCGAAGATTGATTCGCAAAAAGAACTTCATCTAGCATCAATTTAAAGTGTCCCTATTCGTACATCAGTTTTGTTTTGTAAGTGTGGATAATGTTGATATCGGAACACCCCATAGTATTAAACGCAGCTATGTTCTATAGAATTTGTTTCAACTTAAACTTTACATCATATGTATACAAATAGACATTACATTTTGTAAGTGAGAAAGAACACTCTCGTAAAATAAATCTTTATTGGCAAAATCTACTTGTGCATTATATAACTAAGGCTTGTAAGGGCGCCTGTGGCAATAACCTTTTTTTTTTGTGTGGTCCAAATCCCCAAATAACTTATTCTAGTTTGATAAATACGAAATAATTAACTTCCTGATATGTACACAAAGTATTTTATAATTAAAAATCATCAAATCCTCTTTTTACATCGTTGTTGTTTCCAAAAATAAAGTGTAGGCTACAATGACGTACAATTTACAATTTACAATAACGCCATGCACTATTTTCTTTACCGCATGAATCTATAATTTATAATTATGTTGCACTCCTCTTAAAGCACAATTTATATTAAAATACAATCTCAAACAAGGATGTCATAGAGTTACGGATACTTCAATCCAGTTAGTGAGTGAGTGACTTGAGAAATACTATTGTTTTATTTTGCGCACCATAAAGCACCTGAACAAACTTATGTTATCAGTTGCGTTGTTCTTTAGAAAAGTAAGGAATCATGATAAGAATTGTGTAATTCTTTTGAAATCATTTGAAATTTTATTTTCTATTCACTGCGGCATATTATTAAAAACTTGTGTTACTAAACAAATATATTGTTAGTAACTTAAACATTTGTTTACAAGTCAAAATTAATTTAAAAAGAAATCATTTTAAATTTTGCAAGTATATAATACTTACTAAAACTATAAATTGGTATATTAAGTTTAATCTATATCTTTCCTAAACATTACAGGTTTTCGACATCATCAGCCTCCAAAAACGTTTTTCATTAAAGTGGCTTGCCACTTTACTTCGATCCCTATCATAAGGGATACTATAACAATAAAATTTTCACTGATCCACAAGCCCACAAGGCTCAGGGTCAGGACCTAGAAAATCCCTTCTTTGACACCAACTTTCCTTTGAAATACGCCCATTGATACTACCTAATCGTGTTTAACTAGCCCCCTTTCCTCCCTTCACTCACATAATCTACACCCCTTGCATTCGCTTGTGGTTCTTGTGTCTATTAATATGTATTTACCTACATAAACTGATGCTAATAATGCGTACAATGTTGTCAGCATTTAAAATTATTAAATTAATTATTTACTAACAGTTTCAAATGGGTAAGTCGTCGGCCGCGGGGACGGACTGCATAGTGATAAATGAGGCCATGTTTGGTTTACTAAATAAAAAACATTCCTGCTTTGACTTTGACATTAAAGTTACTTTCAAATACGCCGACATAGGATTGTTTATCTACCCCATCTCCTCCCTACATTCGATTGTGTTTTGGGTGTTCGTTGCAACGTGTGGCTTGTCCAAAATTTAAAAAAAATGATACACCAAAATTCGTCATTTTTAAGTCAATAAATTAGTTACTAACAGTAAGTCTAAGATACGGATAAGAAGCCATCCGTAAATAACGTTTTGCACCTAGGGGAGGAGGCAGTCACACATTTGTTACAAAGGGTGTGGTGTGTCAGAACAGCGACTTCAAAACAGCGACTGTGTCAAAACAGCGACGGTCAAAACAGCGACGATCAAAATAGCGACTGTATCAAAACAGCGACTGTATCAAAACAGCGACTGTGTCAAAATAGCGACTTTTTTCTTTTGCTTGTTATAATGCAGGTTTTTTGTAGAGAAGGGACAATATAAAATTTAAAATAATCAACTGGAGGTTTGTATAAATAAATGTTGGTGTGGTGTTTTAAAGAGTGTATACACCGTTTCAGGGCACATTTAAAAAAAAATTTAAAAATAAAATTATAACTGTTATTACAATCATATGTATTGTGCAGAAAGCTCGATAGAGGCTAGCAAACATATATTCAATCTATTTATTGAGGAGGTTTGTGGTGGGAGGGGCAGAGACAGTTTGACTACAGAACTTTTTGATCCTCGGATGTTTCGACCCTCGTTTTTACTTCGCAAAAAATAGTTTTTTTTCTTCTAGTTTTTAAAAATAAAAAAAATATGGTTTAATATTAGATCCATCCAAATCTATCCAACTCCTTCACCACTCCAATCCGATATAATTGGATAATAAAATGGCAATGTGTTCAGATAATCCTTTTTAAGGTGCCTACATTCTTTCAGCCCACAATCTCTTTGTTTACCTTCTCCATAACAGGCGGTCCGTGGTCGCCACTTTGACTAGCCTTCGTAACAAGCCATTGTGTAACCACCGGACAGTCGACCACGTGCCGTTTCGACAAGGGGGCTTTAATTTTTTTTTTTAATCTGGCAGGGCAACCATTATAAACGCCGCAGTATTTTCACCTTCATGATCGCAATACAATGTAACCTAGCCACCATCCATGCACCTCATTTTACACACTCAGTAACACACTATGGTGAACTATAACGCATTACAAACTTTTATTCATCCTATCAATGCATTCGTTATACTCATAAACTAAGACGAAAATAAACTGAACAAAATGTCAACAACAATTAAGGAACATTCTGTTAGGTCATACGGGCCCACTGCTTGAACCATATTGTCCGCTTCGCGGTGTTAGTAACTATTTAATGTATTAACTTTATATACTGACAACTTGGTACATCTAATTACTATTCAGTTTTATGCTAGGTAGGTCTACACAAGAAACACAAGTGAATGAAAGGGCGCAGGTTTGTGGTGGTTTCAGTGCTGCGAGGTTCGCCATTTATGTCAACACCTTAAGAACAATTTTTTTTTATATATTTCATTAATTGATTTTGATTTTACGATTAAAAGTGTACAACCGATGGGAAAAATGTTTTAAAAAAACTAAAGATAAATGTGGTCCTTTCTAAGTATGGTTGGCATGGGAGTGGAGGGAAGATTTACTTTTATCTTTTAGTGTAATGTATACCTATGGTTGTGGCGAGTGTTATGAGAAGGTAAATTATGGAATGAGAGGCAGAATAAATTTAGTTATCTTCACAAAGGCCTATCTGACCACGTGCATGTTTATAGTCCTATTACATCGCCCCTTTGATCGGGGTGGAGGATCAATTGAAGTCTACCGAGACCAGGGACTGTTCGTTGGCTGTCCCATGTTACGAGGGCTAGACTAAGCGACGACCACAGTCATATGTCAACGTTTGCTGACGAGATTTTTGGTGAAATGTAAATAAAATGACTGGGGGTAGAGTGAATCTACGTACCTTTACCTGACCACGTGACCTTTTTATTGTCCCATTACATCGGATCGGGTGTGCTTAATTGGACGTTGAAAAGGATACCTGGTATATATACATGCACGCAAACAAGAGGCTGTTGATGATTTACTAAATCTGAAGTACCAAGCCACATACACACGTCATCATTTCACTGACTGCTAGCTAACGAGAGAAAACTAACTGCATATAAATAAATAGATAAATGTCACATAATTTAAGAAAACTTGATAATTTCTATTCTGTTTTAAATGTTCCTTTTAAATCATTTATGCATCATGTAGTTAAGACAAATTAAATGTTATTAATTCTTTGTTAATATAATTTTATTTTCCCTGAGTAGGATTTTTTTGTATTTTGTATTTGAATAAATGAGTGTAAACGTAGACTCAGTGAATTGATTTAAATTTTATTTTAAACAAAACTTTTAATTTCAATAAATACTTTATCAAAATGAGATATAATTTAAATAACCTTCATCTTTTATATTCTGTTTTAAATCTTCCTTTAAATTCATTTATATATTATGGAGCTAAGACAAATTAAATGTTATTTATAATTTTTAGCGCATTTTCGAGATGTCGAAATCGCTATTGCCCCCGTTTTGTCCGTCTGTCTGTCATCACCATGATCACAGGATCCATAAGTCCTAGACCCATGATGTATATATGTTTTTTGTATGTCCTGACCTGCCATTGGTGCATCAACACTCAGTTACTCGATCCGTTAAAAAACCCCGTTAAAACTACCAAAAAATTTTGCGAATCGAGAGTTAACACTGGCACAAGGAACGGGCGCCATTGCCGGAAGTCGAATACATAGTTTTTCAAGCATTCAAGAGTGGTGTGAAATCGTGCAAAAGAATTAATTAGTGTTTTTTTTAGTTGACGTCATTAAAATATGTGTAAAAGTTTAGAGAGTTTTAGTTCATCATTTGTGGTGACTTGTAGTTATATTAAAGAGAAAATAAAAAATTTTAAAATGTAAAGAAATGACTTTTAAATTAAACAAATGTCAGGTATATTCATTACACAAGAAAATTCATAAAAATATGTCTAAAATCTAAACACAATTACTGATAACTACATAATGCTGATATCTAACATAAGTACTGATACATAATACGAAAATGCGCTAACACGTCCTGAGTTCTAATAGGGACCAGGCTTAACATGATTTTTTGTTGATACAATTTTATTTAATTTACCAGCTGTTTGTTTATGAATAAGTGCATATGTATGTAGCATATACTAATATGCGTCATTGATTGCTTTTAAATTTTATTTAAATCAAAATTTATAATTTTCAATAAATACTTCATCAAAATGTTGCTATTGTTTTAGGTTTTATATTTTCTCTATGCATTTAGTTTTTTCACTTGGGGTCCTTGGATAAGTTTAAAAAATGAAAAAGGGGTCTATGTGTCAAAAAGTTGAGAACCACTGTGTTAGGTTTACGGTTGGACCAGAATAGCTTTGTGGTGAAGTCGCTGTTTTGATACAGTCGCTGTTTTGATACAGTCGCTGTTTTGATACAGTCGCTGTTTTGAAGTCGCTGTTTTGACGGTCGCTGTTTTGACACAGTCGCTGTTTTGAAGTCGCTGTTATGACGGTCGCTGTTTTGACAGTCACTGTTTTGAACCCGTGTCGTTTTAAAGATGTGACGTCACATCAAAACGTGCAACTTAAAATGAAAGTTCCACTTAAAAACTTGAATGCTTACAATTTATTTAATGACGTTTACGTGGATTCAGCATGTATCGATTTTAGAGTTCAAATTCCCATTAAATAAAAACTTAAGTGACAATAAGGTTAATTGACACATGCTTATTTTCAAAAAGGAAGTACGGCTGCAAATCTTTGTGATGACATGTAAGAGGGGGTTCTAAGATTTTGTGACAATTGGGGGAGTTAGCCAGGTTATAAATCGGTCAAAATCGCGTGACGTCATTTACGAACGACGGCCGTGTGAGTACTGTTTGAAATGAGGTAAATGGGAGGTATCTAGGTATGATTGTATAGTGGTCATGACGGGGAAAATTATGCGATGTTTTGAACGGGTAACCCGGGTACCCGTTCGAAACTTTGACGGGTACCCGGGCAGCATTTTTCAACAAATTGACAGCCCTAGTAATTAGGCACACATGGGTTTCCAGTCCACGGGCAAAACAGCGGCCTCATATTAATAACTAATTGACGGACTATTATTTTTGTAAAGACATTATACTTATTTTAAAAAGTCAACATTTCCAACTATTTTGAGTGCATGACGAAATCGATATTTTATTGTTTACACATTACTAGACTTTCAGTCTTAAAGACAAAACAAGGGTCACAAATTTATTTGCTTCTATTTATTCTGCTGTCAATTACCAAGTAAACAATCTCTGTATTTCTTACTGACATGACTGGTGAGAACAGTTGACTAGAAAAACGTGTATGTAACAAAGTAAGCGAAGAGACTGGCAAAGATTTTACACATCACTTTATCATTCACCAACAAGTTCTTTGTGCCAAACACCTTAGAGGTGATCGAGTCATTTGAGCCAGTGATAATAGCTATAGAATATCTACGCTCTAAGGATCTGTTTCATTGCCAGTTTCAGCAGTTTCTTCTTAACATCCAGGGAGAATATGAAGTTGTTGTGTATCATAATAGTACAAGATGGCTCACTCAGGGGATAGCACTTCGGCATCTCTAGACTCTTAAATAAGAAGCTGGGCTTTTAATTATCGAAAATAAGGAACAACTAATTACATAACTATCTAATCCTGCTTGGCTGGCAGATTTTTTATGTTGAGTTGATGTGACAAGACATCTAAACTTTCTTAACACAAATCTTCAAGAGCGATAGTAGTGATAATTCAATTATATTCACAAATCATTGCCCATTGAAACAAGCTGCAAATGTTCAAAGGCAACGGTGTCAAATGCAGCCTTTTATCACACATTTTGCCCCACTACAGGAAATCATGACACGTGTTTAAGAAACAAACTGCAACGAGCAAAGGCAACATAAGTTGCAGATATCATAACAATGACTGATAAATTTCAAAGACGCTTTCAGGATTTGTCAACTATTTATAGAGGAAATCATTTTTTAAGTCTTTACTTATGTGGACCCCGACGACGCTCCAACCCAGCCCCAACTGGAACTTATGGAGTTTCAAAGTGATGCTGAATGTCGCAGCAGACAACAACAGCTTTTTCTCATTCCCGTTTTACCGTCAGCTGGATTATAACAGATTCCAAGAAATACGAACATTTGCTAAGAAGTTGCTCAGGGTGTTTGGCTTAACTTAACATGTGTGAGCAGAGATTCTCAGATATGAGTTTTAACAAGAATCCTGTGAGGACGAGACTGACTATCACCTGTGTGATATCATGGGTATCAAACTAGTAGCATTGAGGATGACCTCGCATATTTACTGCAGTCAAGATAGCAGTTTCACAATTTACATTAAAAATTTGCAATAGAGGAAATTTTTAAAATTAAAATAATTATTTTTCCTTGTCTACGTGCACGCGTTTAATAAGATTTTCAATTTTTATAAATCTCACAAAAGAAAAAAAAACTATTTCAAAATTCTTGTACACCGACTTTCATCGTGAGAACGTTATTAACAATTTCCCAAAGTTTCATGCTTCTACCTACACGGGAAAATGACAAATTAGTGATTTTCAGTTTCTACATAGTATATTTTTGGAAAAAAACTACATTTGGGCCCCCGGTCCCCAGTAAAGGATATTTGAAATATGTTCAACCTGCTACCATCGCGAATGTGAATTTAGCAACTCCCCAACGTATTATGTGTCTACCTACACGGGCAATAAGTGACTAATAGATTTTGAATTTTTATAAATCTCATATAGGAAAAATACGTTTTTGGAGCCCCGGCCCCCTTGAGTGTGTATTTAAAAATTGTTTTACACCAAATTTCGTCGTGAGAGGGTACTTAACATATTCCCAAAGTTTCATGCTCCTACCTACACGCGAAATCGGAGAATTAGTGATGAGTTTGTTTTTAATATAAGAAAAACTATATTTGGTCCCCTGGTCCCCCATGAGAGGGAAATTTAACATTCTTTTTTGTCAATTTTTGTCGGGAGCGTGTACTCAAAAACTCCAAAGTTTCATGCTTCTACATATACGGGAAATAGGAGAATTAGTGAATTTCAATTTTTAAATAGCTCATAACAGGAAAATAAAAAACGTTTTTTTGGGCCCCGGCCCCCCTGAGTGGGAAATTTAACTCTTTTTTTCGAAATGTATATGGAAGCATGTACTTAACAAATTTACAAAGTTTCATGCTTCTACCTACACGGGAAATAGGAAAATTGGTGATTTTCAATTTTTATAGAGCCCAAATAAGGAAATAAATGTTTTTGGGCCCCCGGCTGGAGATGAGCGATATTTAAAAAAATATTTTTCGCCAATGTTCATAGAGAGAAGGTAGCCAACAACTTCCCAAAGTTTCATGCTTCTACCTACACGGGAATTTAGAGAGTTAGTGATGAGTCAGTTTTTAATATAAGAAAAACTATATTTGGGTCCCTGGTCCCCAATGAGAGGGAATTATAAAAAAAAAAAATTTTGTCAATTTTCGTCGGGAGCGTGTACTCAAAAAATTTCCAAAGTTTCATGCTTCTACCTTTACGTGAAATAGGAGAATTAGTGATTTTCAAATTTTATATAGCTCAAATTAGGAAAAAAACATTTTTGGGTCCCCGGCCCCCATGAGTGGGAAATTTAATTCTTTTTTTCCAATTATAATTGGGAGCATGTACTAAACAAATTTCCAAAAGTTTCATGCTTCTACCTACACGGAAAATAGGAAAATTGGTGATTTTCAATTTTTATATAGCCCAAATAAGGATAAAAAAGTTTTTGGGCCCCCGGCCCCACATGAGCGAGATTTTAAAAATTATTTTTCGCTAATTCTTGTCGTGAGAGGGTAACCAGCAATTTCCCAAAGTTTCATGCTTCTACCTACACGGGAAGTTGGAGAATTAGTGATGAGTGAGTGAGTGGGTCTGTTAGTCAGTCAGTCAGTGAGGGCTTTCCCTTTTATTAGTATAGATATATATATATATATTAGGGCTGCGGAAATTACCGATTAATTTCTCGATTAATCGGTAAATTTCTTTATCGATTAAAATTATTTTAATCGATAAAATATTGATTAAAATTAAATAAATGTTTTAAAATTCTTTTTCGATTTATTTATAAATAATTAATAACTAATCATAGCTTGTTTTTTTTAAAGTACAAACTTCTCCATTTAAAAAAGAGATTTCGAAAGTGTAAACTTTAAAACAAGCTGTTTTATAAGGACAATGATATAAAAACCATTGTTTTTTTATTAATTAACAATAACAAAATTTAAATTCATTGAATTTATATTGGATTACTTATATTTAAATATATCTCATAACAGTCTTATATTTTTTAAATTGAATTAAATACTTAAGTTATGGGAATTTCGAAAAATACCCTAAATGGGCACAAAATGTGAAGGAAAACAACATATGGAAAAAAGTAATTATGAGGTCTTAGAAAAAAATCATAACTTTTGAACCACTTGGTCTAAAAAAATTATCTTTATGTTTATGTTAATCATCAAGCAATTTCTATACAACTGTATTAATTTTATATTTTAAAATTAATTTGAAGTTTTCATCCAAGTGCCTAAACTTTGATACGTTATTTAACTTATNTATATATTCACCAAAGCGAGTATGTGCAAACAAGTATGACGAATGACTCTCGCAAGGATCGACCAATCACAGTTGGCAAGCGTGGTGGGATGAAAAGGAAAAAATGGGGCAACAATGCTGTTTGCGTTCACTTGTGTTGCTTGTTCATAGAATAACTTTCGGTTTGTAGTGTTGTGATTATCACGCGGAAAGTCCTGGGTTCAAGCCACAGCGAAAACATTTTTTTTTAATTTTTAAAAATGGTTTTTTTCTGCCCATTATTTATTAAATAATAATAATAATAATAAAATGATAATTTATATAGCGCTATATCCCAGCAAGGAGCCGGGCTCACAGCGCTTTACATGGAGATAACAATACATATATTAATTAAAGAAACATTCATATCATACTAACTACATTAATGACAATACGTTATACATCGTTAAATCATTTAAAGAAATGTTGTTTCATTAAATTTCAAAATAAATTTTGAAAAGATGTGTCTTAAGTGCAGTCTTGAAGGACTTAGCAGTTGAAATACTACGGATGTGTAATGGAAGAGAATTCCATTGTTTGGCTTCACAAAAATAGAATGACCTTTCGCCAAATGTTTTAGTTCTTGTCTTAGGCACACAGAGAATGTGTGTATCTGCAGAAGAGCGTAGCTGACGACTTGGTGAGTAGACCGACAAAAGTTCAGTAAGATATGAAGGGCATGAAGGGCATGAGTCAGAAAAGAAGTTGTGACACAGAACGGCCAGTTTGTAATCAATTCGGGCTTGTATGGGTAGCCAATGAAGTGAACACGACTAACCATCCCTAGGGTGGGCGAATCACAGTTTATTTTTGGCAAGGAACGGTAGTAAAGGATGGGGACAGGTAACAACAACCGCAGTGCGAATGTTTCCATGTTAAATCACTTTTTTTCTTTATTACTTCGTGATGCTGTTTGTGTCTGTTCTCTCCTTCCACGCCCTGTTCTTTGAACTATCTATGATGAGCAATTCTGCGGCGTATGCTATGCAGCGGGTCGTATCTAGTAATGTATATTTTATACTTGTATATTTAAGGAAACTATTGAAGTAGTTTTATAGATGTATATTCATAATTTACCTACATTTAAAAAGGAACATACATTAGTTTTCTGAGTATTATCTATTTAAGGAATAGAGAAATGTTATAATATGACCCACAAATAGTGCAATACTAGTAACTTGGGAGAGTTATAGAATTTATTTTGTTTTTTAATGTCTTTTAAAATATGTTTCCAGGAGTAGAGTTTTGTATTCAATATCATCATTGAAATGTTAAGTTTTATACGTTTACACACATGTCTCCGTCCATTCACGCCCCTGTTATTGACACGTTTCAACAGACTGTACCTTTGACCAGTTCCTGACGTGCTTCAATCCAAATTTCAGTGAGTAGTTATCTGTTGTTTTTTTTATTTTTTATATAGGTAACTCCTCTACCTCGGGTTGCGCTGTATCGTTTCGTGCAGCGTGCAAGACCTTAAGTGAACTGAAATGTGTTTGTACAATCTAAGAATAATTCGTAAGGCATAATTTTAAATATTAAAACAGCCTACTTTTATGATGCGAGTAATTATAATAATAGTGTTAAGAATGCTTGTTGGTACCTGAAATACAAAATACAAAAACTAATTGTGCAAGAAGACACTAAATTTGGGCTTTTTTTAAACTAATACTACAGTAGACGTTTGGGCTAATGCCTTCATCAGTACAATAACATGAAATACGTACTTACATAAGTCTTAAAACATATTATATTGTAAAATGTATATGTAAAATGAAAAGAAAGGAAAAACAAAAACAAAACTTGACACAGGAAAACGAATGAAGTTGAAGTATCTTAAGTTACAGTGAAAATAACAACGGTAAAACGATTTTGCAATTAGGTAAAATTATGAATTTGATTAGTTTCATATGAATCCAACGTACCAAATCATTTTATGATTCCATTTTCCGTGTGGATCCTATCATGGGCATTTGTTGAATATAAAATACCAGTAACTGCAATATCGGAAATGCCATCATGGTCAACACTGTTAAAATGTTTAGACACAGGACATTGAGCCTGTTTATTTATATTGTACAGGTGTTCTCTAAACCGATCTCCAAGACGACGACCTGTCTAACCCATGTAAATTTTATTACACCTCTTTTTACAGGTTTATTTAAATATAAACTTTGTGTTCTCTTATAATGTTTTAAGTACGGTGGTACATCTCTAAACGAACGCAATTCGTTCCAGCGGTGCTTTCGTTAAGCGAGGAGTTTGCGAAGCGAAACGTTATTGCCCATAGACGTCTATGGAAAATGAATTAATTGGTTCTGGGTCAGCACAAATTTCAACAATGTTTTTAAAAAAGAGGACAGGCAGTGTTCGGAGTCAAGTAAAGTGTTATTTGACACTCTCTCACAAGGATTAGTGTTGTTGGATGTTTGGAGACAGGATGAGGACACATACGTTCTTTTACAGTTTTCACACACACACACCCACATTTCCAGTCCAGTTTTTAGTTACTGTCAGAAAAAAAAAAATTGAGTGAAAAATCATCCCAAAAATAATGCAAGAAACTTGAAGAAAAACAAAATCAAGGAACTTGCGGCCAATGTTTGTTACAATGGCCACGGCAGACTGGCCGCGTTGTCGGCCATTTTATGAGCGAACGCGGTCGTTCCTTCGTTAACCGCGTGCCTAAGGAAAGAAGGAGCGGCCGCGTTCGCTCAGTCCGGGCAAAATACCCCAATCAAATGCCGCGCGTGCAGAGCGCATTCACGTAAAGTTTGCTCTGCGAGTCACGGGGTTGTTCGCAGCAGCTTTCATTGTACGAATCGTTTATTGCACCATCCATTCGTTAAGCTGGGCACCTCTGTGTATTTAAATCCATCATTTAAGACTCGACTCATCCTTTATTTCTAGAATCATTCTTCTAAAACTAGAATCCTCCAATGAGAAGGATATAATCTTGCTTCAATAAAATTTGTCAAATTGGAGCAATGTAATAGTTTCGTGACTACAGCTTATTGAAAGTCGTATAATTTTTACTTCATTTTCAGCCGTTAAAAATGCTAAATCCAAAAATATTACTTGTAAATTCTTTTTGTTGTAGTAACTTACGCCTTATGTCAACTCGTGGTCTGTATCTATACTCATGCATTGTATCTAATTATAGCTAGTATCTCCTATGCCCTGTATCTACCCATGCCCTGTATCTACTCATGCCCTGTATGAACTCATACCTTGTATCTAGCTGACTTCAATGACCAAGCCTCCAAATCAGGCCGGGCTGGTTGTCGTCTAGCCTGTAAGGCAGTCACTTACCCCACCAGGATATCCAAGGCCAAATATCCGTCACCTGACACTAAGGAAGAACTCGCCTTCTATGAACGCCGCAGGAACTCGAGGTGGTTGCAAAGTTATAACTTGACATCCTGTTTACTAAGATTGATTAAAATAAAATTTTGTATATTGATCTATTGTTACACTTCACTGCCCTTAGACCACCAACTAATTACTCGTATTTCACGCCATTACTGCAACCTCACCGCTAATTAATCAACCCGTTGACCACCATATTCAAAGACTAAATGACTATTACTTCACCATTACTGGACTAGCGCTTGATTATTGCCCGACAAACACCTTATATGTGCCTTGATACAACTTAACACCATTTGACCATCAGTTGACCACTTGATCACAAACTGACCACAATGATCAGCTAATCGGTATATCGTCTATCTTCAGCCAAGTTACGTACCTCGTCCTGAATGTATTTTTTGATGACTTTATGGTACGCGAAATGTCCATGTGGCAGACACGCTGTCTATTTTAGGTCAGTCCACTTTACATATAGGTGATGCGACACGTTGTCTATCTTAGGTCAGTCCACGTTACATATAGGTGATGCGACACGTTGTCTATCTTAGGTCAGTCCATTTTACATATAGGTGATGCGACACGTTGTCTATCTTAGGTCAGTCCACTTTACATATAGGTGATGTGACACGTTGTCTATCTTAGGTCAGTCCATTTTATATATAGGTGATGCGACACGTTGTCTATGTTAGGTCAGTCCACTTTACATATAGGTGATACGGCATGTTATCTATCTTAGGTCAGCTCACTTACTTATAGGTTATAATATTTTCATTGTAATCGATTACATGCTAATAAAACGTACTCCGGTTTAATCGAATAGCTTCAGAAAGCTAACGTCGCTGAATAGTTGATTTTATTACTGATGTGAAAATCATAAACAAAAAACATTTAATGCCCATTTGGATATTCCTACGCATTAATTTTCCATAAGTTAATGTTGATTTTAAAACCTTACAAATAATCCTAGGTACCATTGGTGGCAATGCTGGGCTGTTTCTTGGCGCAAGCTTATTGACGGCCGGGGAGATACTAGAGCTTGTCGTTCTCACGGTTACTAACTTCTGCAAGAGATGCGTCCACCAAACACTGACACAATGGACCAAGATTGTCAATTACACTAAACATATTAGATTCACTCACAAAAATTAACTCCGTAATTATTTTCCCAGACAGGCTTCAGACAAAATGTGCTAGTGATAACGTCTCGGTTGAGAATATTTTATCAGCTTTATTGAGCTCCATGTTCTGCGTGTCGCGATTTTTACCAAGCTTATGTTAGTTTGTCTGGCCAGGGGCTCATCAACAACATGTCGCAGGGGATCAACTAATGACTTGTGACACAAACTCAGCTGTGGCAAAAAAAGCTATGAAGAAGTTTCTGCAGGGAATAAAAACTAAAGAAAATTAGCAGCCTCAATCAGAATTTTTTTTAAAAAGAAAACTCGTCTTTGATAAAATTGTTTTCAGCACTAAACTAAAAGAGAGATAAAAATTAAACTTGGAAACACCTTTAACTTTAATTAGACAAAAAAAAGCTCAATACAATTTAGAAGAGCAATTTACAGCCAATAATGGGAATTTCTATTAAAATAAACTTGAATTAAATGTATTTTAATGTAATTTTTATAAATATGTATAGCATAGACTTCTGCTTACTGCATCGTAAGAAAATTTCAACGATTTACTTTGACGTGATTAAACTTATTTTTGATAACAATACAGCATGTGAATGCAAGATTAAATCTTAAACATTCTTTTTTTTTTCTTTCTTCTTCGTAATTAAAAATTCATAAACTGTGTGCAAGAGAACAAATGTCATAAATATGTCACCAAGTTGTTCAAAGTGTTGAGATATCGATTTATTTTAGTCGTGAGCATTAGTGATATTGCAATAAAGTCCTTATCTTGATAATGGCCAATAATTCGTAACGATATTTATTTTAACGAGGGAGTTTTTGGATATTTCTCAATGTTATTTTGGCCTTCTATTTAAAGGTATAACTAATTTAATGGCTAATTTGGTTGTTGTTTTTTATTTAATCTTAACGTTTGCTTAAACAAAAATTTCATAAACTTGCTTTTACCAATTAAAATTCCAATATTATGGTAAAGCTGCAATGACGATTGATTGGCCGAATCCAGTGGCGGATTTAGCTTTGTCTGCGTGGGGGGGGGGGCGAGGAGAATTTCAGGGGGCGCCGAAAATTTTACTAAAAACAGATTTTTGGGTAAATACTAGGGCTGTTAACGATTAATTTAAATTTAATTGTTAACTTTTGAAAAATTAACGATTAATTAATCGTTAATTTCGATTAAAGCCAAAAATTTTAATTTATGATGTCATAAGTAACACTTATTTAACGTTCTGATAAAAATCTAAATAACACTGGAATGTCTTCTTTATATATCAACTTTTCACCAACTACGCAAAAGTGTGTTGACATTAATTGTTTCAAGTGATGAGCGGGTCTAATTGACAATATAACCAGCAGACTTGAACAATCATTGACATGGAACTGATGTAACTGGTATGCTCAAAACGGTCTTGGCAAGGAATGACATTATCAGATATTGGTGTACATTAACTTTTCACCAATGGATTCAAGAACGTCCATCTCCATTTTGTAACGCAGTAATTCATCAGAAGAGCTTTCGTCATTTATGTCTCTAAGTCAAACGCCATTAGTGCCATTAGCTTCATACGCTTTTCATTTGGTTTGATAAGTAGGCAAACTTTATCAACATTTTGAACATTCCCGTCAGTCAATATTTTAAAACCAAAATGTTCATCTCATCTTCAGGAAATTCATTATTTATCAGGCGCTATTTTTAAAAATTGTTTATATCTACTTTTTTTTTTTTACTTCCAATTATTTGTAAGTGATGTGTCAATTAATTGTTAAAAATAATTTAATCTGTAAACATTTTTAATTATTACTCGAGAAATTAATCATTAATTTCTGCAGCCCTAGAAATAATAATTATGAGCCTACTAATTTAGTAAATTTTCAAAATCATCGAACAAGGCAAACAGAAGAAACAATATAAACAGATATGTTTTCAAAATAGTGACGTATATTTATTTCAATGGTATATTTTTTATCTAAGAAAGAAACTTAGTTTATGCGAATTTGTTTAGAGCCCTGAGCCTTATTTAAATTCCTTTCTACGTGAACCTAAACGATTTATCGTTGATCAAAGTCAAAGTTCTCATGTTCATTGGAAATCATTGCCAATCCAGACAGGCGTTCGTTTTTCATTTTTGAGCGCAAATAATTTTGATGATTTTCAATCATTGCTACCAAGAAGATTCAAGTAAATTTGTATAGAGTATTGACAAATTAGGGAGTCCTGCTGCCATTTATTTTTCAAACAAGAATGGTAGAAAGTCTTTAAGTTGTAGCTCACTAGTTGTAAAAAGTGATGGACGTTGTGATGGACGTTTTGATGGATGTTAAGATGGACGTTTTGATGGACGTTGTGATTCATACAAATCTTTGAAGGTATAATATTCAACGATTGCTTCTTCAGGGTTAATATGTTTGTAAATTTTGCATCAACTTCAAATAGAATCTTTATTTTCTTCCAACATTTTTGATGGATCAATACAATAGAAATAAATAGCTGTGCCCCTAAATTCATTAAATCGATCATCTATTTATTTTAGTAGTGTATCCAAGATAGTGAAGTATGTTTCAGATTTAAAACTAGTAGTTGGATCATCAGCCCTTTCATCTCTACTAAGTTCACCTGCCATACTATTTTTTGCAAATTTGAGTTTCTTTAAATTTTGTTTTTAACATCTAGTTTGGAACAATTTTCGTTAATAGATGATTAGACTCTACTTTCAGAATGTTAAAAAGCTTGATCGCTTCTCTTTTCAACAAACTTATTTCTTCCAACATCGATCAATCGTTTTGCAATTGCAATGTCAATACTCTTGCGCTACACGTGGTTTGATAACACGAAAATATTAACCAGCATTTGTACAAATAGCATCAGAAAAAACAAAAGAATATTTGTTATTAAAATAGATAGTCACACAGCTTCTGCTCTGACTTCCGACACTTCCTCTATGTTATGTTGATTTCCCTGAATTTATATCTTCTAGAGTGGCTAGAA
>MUZC01000986.1:579071-597013 GCA_002072015.1 Radix auricularia | reverse complement strand
AAGAGTATGTAGACGTGGTAAACTAGACGTAAAGAATGCATACAACCTTTCAGCTGAGCCAAAAAAAACAACTGTACATTACTGTGTACAGAAATTGCTTCGATAGTGACCAAATTCAAAACATGGGGACAACATTGGGTGAAAGTTTTAAGTCCACTCTTAATTCCAGACATCACAGATGCGCCATCGTATGCCTTTCCTCCACAGATTGTGATGTCAATGTTTCGCTTTTGTAATGTGTAGTTCCGTTAGAATCTTCTAAGAAAAATGTGGATTTGCAGCATTTCTGTTTACCAAAGTATATAAGCCTATAAATCTTTCCTCAACATTTCTTAATTTTAAAACTGAACGTCAAGTGACATCTGATGAATTTTAGATATATTAATTGTTGAATCAATAATTAAAGAAAAGAAATGTGAAGACTTAACTTTATTATCAATTGTTGCTGATAATTCAGGTGCAAATGATTGAATTAAATGAATTTGCACATCATTACTTGAATAAATTTTATTTTTCTTTTTAAACTTTAGATGACTGTTTAAAGTGGAATCATAGTTGGCTAATAAACTTAATATTTAACGAAATTTCCAGTATTTCTACAACTACCATGAATAAAGCAAAATTGTTCTATGTGTCCTCTGTTTTGCTAAAACAACGTCACGCCTTTCATTCGTTTCAATGCTTCTCTATTCTTTTCCACTTAGCGACGCTCCTGACTGACCAAACCAGATATTGCAGTTTTGAAATACGATATTTAGCAAGCCAATATTGTCGTATTGCAGTTTAGTGATTGATTAAAAGTTTCGTGTTTAACAATCTTTTTTTCTGCTCTAGTTACACCTTTTTAGTGTTAATTAAGGGCGTCTTAATGGGGGCGGCATTTTAGACCGAACAGGTGCGCGGGGACCGCCCCCCCCCTTCCCTATAGCTAAATCTGCCACTGGCCGAATCAATATTCACTTGCAAACACTCCGTGAACGCTGCCATGGTAACAAGACACCAACAAGCCATAATGTATTCCTGTTGATATTCACGTCCTTATGACGATGGCTGTCACTGCCCTGATGTCACTGCTCTGTTGATACTGCGATACGATTGGAGGAAAAAAACAGATTACAATCCGACCGTTACCATCGAGCACAAATTATAACAAGTCAGTCCATGTAGCTAATGGTGCCACCTCTTTGTCCATTCTATTAGCCCGCGACAAAACAAAGCTATGCTCATTGATTTTTGTTTAAAAGGATCATAAACTTTGAATATTTTTGGCTAAAAGGGGTCATTCAACTTATCAGCCGTCCGTAGACGCTTGATGTCCTTAACTCTTGGACTCTCCATTGAAATGGACGAGTTTTTTTAGGGCTGTAACAAAAGTTTTAGTTAATAAAGCGAATTTTAGTTATTTATCTATTTAATTCTAATTTTAAAGAAAAGCTTTGCAGATGTTGCCATGTAAAACTAGACATCGCTTATGGTAGGCAAAATTAAGTATGAAACCACATTGTAAGCTTAAATGTAGCAGAGGTGTCACTAGGGGGATGCAGTGGGTGTCAGCGACAAGTAAAATTCTGTATGTTCCTGTTATTTAGAACTGGCGGACTCTGAAGAGATGTATGCGGTAAGTCGTGAAGGGGTGGCACTTTTAGCAACCGCACTGGGTGTCACCAACCACAGTGACGCCTCTGAAATGTTGTATGAATGGTCCACTACGTTCAAATTGAAATATATAATCACGTATGTTGATTACAATCTTTTTTTTTTAAATATTTATTTTTATAATCAATACTAAAAATGTATATCCTAAGTACGTATGAATAGCTGTGAGGCTGTATTAAACGCATGAGTAAAAATGCCCAGCTGTTTTCATTAAATTACAGGTGTTGTTATAAAGTGATTTCCTTGAATGAATTTTTCATCCAGAAAGTAATATACTTGAGTGTTTGAGATGTTCAAGATACTCTGTCTCCATTATTTTTTGATCATGTTGCTTATTTTTATTTTAATTTTTTAACATAAGGATAAATGAATAAGCCATGAATTAAAATTTAAAGTTTTTGAGCATTAAATGTTGCAGTCTGAATTTCATTTTGTCTCAAAATTTTAACTTTTCAACGAGGGATGAGTGAAACACGATGGTAGAAGATTAAAATACATTATAACACTGTTTGTTTTGCATGTTTTATAAGTTCAGCATTAGTTAAGCAACCAGAACCAGTGATTGTCAATCTTGGTGTAGGATTGAAAGAAATGCCTTTATTATAATCAAATCTAGTTGCAGGATATTACTGGAATTGAACCCAACTCAATCAAACTACTTATCATTTTACATTCTAGAATCGAGGCCAAAAGTTTTAAATCATAATCTCCATACCTTTAACTTTGAGGACCACTGCAGTAGCCAATACGATAAGCGATAAAATGCGAGGTAATCGGTCAGTTTTCATCTCTATAATCAATGAAACTAATTCTTTTCACTCTTGATGCCTGGTTAGAGTGACTTTGCGTTACTTAAACAATATTCTGGCGGAAGCCTTTCAGATGCCTCTCTTTCCTTTTTTAGCTTCATGGAATGTATGACCTTTGAACTGTTACAATACGGGTTCGCTAATGTTTATGTTATTGCTTACCAGTGTATTCTAAAATATTAATTTTATTCCAGCAAAATTTACTTAAATTTCCTGAGAAGTCTCTAAATATTTCCTTTTATTTTTTTTATATTTTTTAAATTCGCTTCCTCGTTTCTCTTTGTGATTTGAGAAAACGATTTAAACGTTGACCGAGTGCCTCCAAAGAATCCACCAAAACAAAAATGTCTACAGTCAAAGATTCTGACCAGACAGTTTCGACTTTAATTAGACATTTCGCCAAAGGAACAAGCGCACATGGAGTCAAGTACACAGTATCGGGTAATAGTCTTTTCAAGAAGTAAGTTTTTCAATAAGGCTGACACATTCGTTATTTAATTAAGTTTTAATCGTATCATTATGCCATTTTAAGAAAAAAAAATTCTTCCATAACTTTTATTACAGTTTTTAAAAATTTCTTATATATAGCTTAACTTGAATCGTTTAAAAAAAAACAAAATACACAAACAGATTGTGTAAGAAGACAATAAAATTAAAGCTTTATCTAAGAACTAATACTAATAACAGTAGACATTTCAGCTAATGCCTTCATCAGTACAATAAGATGAAATAAGTACTTACATAAATCTTAAAACATATTATGTGATAAAAATGAAAAGAATTGAAAAACACTACATCATGCTGAATTTATCAATTCTGTATGATATATTGAACCGTTTACCTCCCGATTGAATTCATAATTTTGTAACGGTCAGCCACGATATATATGAGTTGCTTGAACTCTTGTAAAATAATTTATTACTGTGTATTACAAAAATAAAAAATATCAAATGAGTAAAATGTTTCTTTTTACTCTGAAGGTAGAAGTTTAATAATATAAGATCTATTTTAATCCGAAATACTTCTGACGCTTCAGTGAAATTATTACTGGTGTTATATATAGTTTTATGACTAAATGTTGCAGTGCTTTGATATCTTTTCTTGTGTTGTGAATTCAAATATTAACGTTTGTTTTATTGATAAATTCATCATGAGTATGATTCTTAAATAAGTTCACCTGAGATATTCCTTGATTTGAGTTAGCAGCTTTAGCTTAACAACGAAATTTAGTGTTTGAAGAATAAGTGTTTTAATTTAAAATTCACTTTTCTTTGGTTATGAAATATTACTTAATTTTAAGAATAGTTTATTTTCATTGGTATTCATGATAAGAAAAGGATAAAGTAAACCAGATTCTTTATTGTTCACCTTCTACAAGCTTTAACACAGATATACATTTTGAACATGTACTTGTGTGGAAAAAGGTTGCATAATCAGGCAAATTTAGTTTCCTTTTTAACATACCTATAACTGCCTTTTTATCAACAGGTTAGTGTGGCTGTTGACGTTACTGCTAGCGGGAGGATACCTCGTGTCTCAGCTTATCTCTGTCTTTGTTAATTACTACCGGTGAGATTTAATGGTAACGAGATCTGGTGGAAGGATTGGGTGATAATTGATTGATTGAAATGGTGAGGCACAAGTGAGTAGAAATGTATTTGGAAGATTTCATTATATATGATTTTTTGATCTGCTGAGATGTGATTGGGTGACTTGGTGAGATATGATTGGGTGACTTGTTGAGATATGATTGGGTGACTTGGTGAGATATGATTTGGGTGACTTGGTGAGATATGATTGGGTGACTTTGTAAGATATGATAGGGTGACTTGGTGAGATATGATTTGGGTGACTTAGTGAGATATAATTTGGGTGACTTGGCGAGATATAATTGGGTGACTTGGTGAGATATAATTGGGTGACTTGGTGAGATATGACTGGGTGACTTGGTGAGATGTGATTGGGTGACTTGTTTAGATATGATTTGGTGAATTGGTTGTTGTTGTTCTTCCGACGAATCGACGAGCACCACTCTAGTCATCCGAGGGTTGCTGGGACTGGTTTTGCCTATGTGTGCGCAGCTGGCTGACGAGACCGATCCTGGCACGGAAAGTTCGGGAACAGAAGGGACATGGGACGAGTGAGTTGTCTCCTGGAGGGTTGACAGCGTGGCCCTTTCGGGCTTGCCTCTTCTTTTCTGCGGTGTTTATCATGTCTGCCTCGCATGTCCTGGCACCTTCGTTGATGTTTTGGCGTCATGTGGACGGTCTAATGCATCTTCCTTCCACGTGTCTGGGTTTATTGCAAACGCTTTCAGAGAGGCTTTCAATGTGTCTTTAAAGCGTTTCTTTTGTCCACCATGGCACCGCTTGTCATGCTGGAGCTCGCCATGGAAGAGTCACTTTGGTAGTCTCACATTTGGTATTCGGGCTAGGTGCCCTGCCCAGCGAAGCTGTGGCTGCATCAGGAGAGTGAAGATGCCTGGGAGGCCAGCTTTGGTTAGTACCACTGAGTCTGAAGTTTTGTCCTGCCACTTTATGCCAAGGATCTTCCTTAGGCTTGTTGTGTGAAAGTGGTTCAGCTTTTTAGCATGGCGTTGATACGCGGTCCATGTTTTGCATGCATAAAGCAGTGTAGGGAGCACCACTGCCCTATATACTTTCACTTTGGTCTGGATGGTAATGCCTCTTCTGTTCCAGACATTCGGGTACAACCTGCCAAAAGTGGAGCTTGGTGAAATATGATTGGATGACTTGGTGAGATATGATTGGATGGCTCGGTGTGATATGATTGGGTGACTCTGTAAGATATGATTTGGTGACTTGGTGAGAATGATTTGGTGACTTGGTGAGACATTGTTTGGTGACTTGTTGTGATATGATTTGGTGACTTGATGAGATATGATTGGGTGCCTTGGTGAGATATAATATAGTGTTACTAAAAATGTTCAAGCAATCCTGCCACCGTATTTTTTTCTTTACATTGTTTATTGATCCAAACAGATACCCCTTTCAGACTGTCAACAGAATGATCCCCACCTTCTCAATTCCCTTCCCAACCATCACTCTCTGTGATCTAAACTCCATAGACTCTACAAAACTAAAACATAACTCTGATGAGGTGACAGAAGTTTTAAGGTGAGACGATATTCCTGTAAACTAGCCTCTAAAGCAGGGATGCCCAAAGTGCAGCCCGCGGGCCAAAACCGGCCCGCGAAGCAATTTTTACTGGCCCGCGACCTCATCTGAAATAATCAATTAACTAACGTATTATTATTTAGCAACATTAAATATAAGAAAATTCGACACGTTTTACCGTTTTGATAACGTCAAAGGATGGCAAAAGTCGGTAACATTGTATTGTTTACCAATTACTAGACTTCAGTCTTAAAGACTGACAAGGGGAACAAATGTATTTGGTTCTGTTTGTTCTGCTGTCTGTGACGTTAAATAATAAAGTAAACGATATATTTATTTATTACTGATGGCTATCGCCATGACTCGTGAGCACAGTTGACTAGCAAAACTTGTCTGTAACAAAGTCAGCTTAGTCAGGCTGGCAAAGTTTTTAAACTTCACTGTATCATTCATAAAGATGTTCTTTGTGCTAAACACCTTTCATGTGATCGTGTCCTTAAGCAAGTGATAAAGGATATGAGCTCTATTTGCTCTAAAACCCTGTTTCACAGCCAGTTTTAGCAGTGTCTTCTTGACATCCTGAGAGAATACAAATATGTTATGTATGACAATGATATAGGATGGTTTAGTCGGGGGACAGCACTTCAGCGCATCTACACATTAAAAAAGAAATTGGGCAGTACATGGAAGATAAGGAAAAAACATTTCCAGAACTATCTGATGTTGCTTGTCTTGCATAGTTTGCATTTTCGGTTGATGTGAAAAGACATAAACCTTCTTAAAACAATTCTCCAATGGCACAATGCAGTGGAAAGGCAATTATATTCACATATCAAGGACTTTGGGAACAAGCTGCAACTTTTTCAAATGCAGCCTAATACCACACATTTCCCCTCACTGCAGGAAATCATGACAAGTTTACCAGAAAGAAGCTTCAATTGGCAAATGCATAGGTATGATGCAGATATCACATCCTTTGCTGATGAATTTCAAAGTCGCTTTCATGACTTAATAACTATTGAAAAGATAAACATGTTTGTTTTTGTTAAATCTTCATATTTCTCTGTAGATTTTGATAATACTTGGGCAATCTGCAGCTAGAAATCATTGAGCTGCAAACTGATGCTGAATGTCGCAGCAGACAATTTCTTCTCTTTGACTTTTAGAATAAGCTTCATGGTTAAAGAGAGATTAAAAGAAATTCGAACATTTGTTTTTTAAAAAAATGCTTAACTTGTTTGGCTCGACATACTTGCGTAAGCAGACATTTTCAGTTATGAATTTTAACAAGATCTGTGTGAGGACGAGAATAAGTGACCCTTAAATACGTGATATCATACATATCAAAACCATGTCATTGAGCCTGACCTCACCGTTTTACTCTATTCAAATATCTCAGTTTCCCCATTCACATTAAAATTTTACAATAAAAACTCAACATACTATGTCATTTTTATAATACTATTTTAATCCGGCCCGCGAATATCTTTGGATAAAGGAATATGGCCCGCCATGCAAAAAGTTTGGGCATCCCTGCTCTAAAGTGTTGTTTTCATTGCAGTCAACTTTGATATTTTTTTACAGAAGTACATTTCCTCAGCTTACATTTTTCGACTTATATGGAATTCTTGCAGGGCATTTTCTTATATAAAGTTAATTAACATTTAATTTTGTTAAAACCTGTAAAGAAGGTAAAATAATGCTTTTTAATGGCAATTTTCTTGACATAAGTTTACACTTATGTAAATAATAACAATGATCGCAATTTGTTTTGATATTGTTATACTTGAGATCATCTCGAACAAAATCAATTAATGTAAACAAAAAAATAATAATTTAAATTTACATATTACCAAAAGTATAATATTATAATTTCCATCAGTGATGTCACAGTTGCTATGGTAACTGTAGTTCTATAATCTATCTTTTTGATGGATGGAAGGAAGGGTGGAAGGAAGGATGGAAGAAAGGAAGGATGAAAGGAATAGAGGATGGAAGGATGGAAGGATGGAAGGAATGAAGGATTGCAGGAAAGAAGGATGGATGTATGGATGGAACGATAAAAAGGATAGAAGGAAGGAAGGATGGATGTATGGATGGAACGATAAAAAGGATAGAAGGAAGGAAGGATGGAAGAAAGGATTGAATGAAGGAAGAATAGAAGGAAGGAAGATTGGAAGGAAGGAAGAAAGGAAGGATGGAATTAAGGAAGGATGAGTGAGAGCACTTTTTTCTGTTTAAAATCAACACACTTTAGAATTTAAAACAGTTTTACAAAGAAGTTACTTTCCTGAATATTTTAACAAAGAGTCGTCTTGTCTTTACATTGTTACATTCTAGGCTGTTCAGAGATGAATGGGCCTTGGTGATGAACAAGACAGTCGATGACATAAAGGGAACTGAGCCTTACAAAAGTATTTTGGAACGAAGGTCTTGAAATTACTCCTTACTTAGCAATGTAATGTTAACGATTTTTATGGAGTTGGTTCAACTAGAAATATTCAAACAGTTTCAATTTTACCATTTCGGTTAGGGTGAGGTAATCACCTTTTTTAAAAATACTGTTTACCAGTTACGCGGAGCTGAATATTGAAGGCGCCCCGGACATCAATAGTTCTATCATGTACTGTAACTGGGACGGTGTGACAGAAGACTGCCATAGAATGCTGGATTACGTGGACACAACGGTTGGCAGATGTTTTCAGTGAGTCTTTAAATAAAAAACGATTATGGCCTATAACATATTTTACAGTAATTTCAAGACGCGTTTATATCACACTAGCAATTTACCCGCGCTTTGCTGCGGTGAATTAGGTTTTTAGTTGGCGTTGAAAACCTGCGTTATACCAATTCAAAACACAAATTGATTTTAAAATTTAATCTAGATCATGATAGATTTTAAATATATTAAATTCAACGCGTTCGTTGTCTGTCTTTCGTGGTCCAGTGAAAAAAAATTAACTAACTGACAATTACAGAATTAGTGATGATCAGTTATAATATAATACATAAACTACATTTGGGCCTCCGGTCAGGAAAAAGGAGAATTAGTGATTTTCAATTTTTATATAGCTCCTTTTAGGAAAAAAGATTTTTGGGGCCCCGGCCCCCATGAGTGGGAAATTTTAATTTTTTTTGGTCAAAATAATCGTAGGAAACATGTACTCAAAAACTTTCCAAGGTTTCATGCTTCTACCTACACGGGAAATAAGAAAATTGGAGATTTTCCATTTTTATTAAGCCCATATTAGGAACAAAAATATTTTGGGTCCCCGGCCCCACATGAGCGAGATTTTAAAAATTCTTTTTCGCCAGTTTTCGTCGTGAGAGGGTTTCAAACAACATCCCAAAATTCCATGCTCCTAACTACACCGAAAAGTGGAGAATTAGTGATGAGTCGGTTTTTAATGTAAGAGAAAATATATTTTGGCTCCCGGCCCCCCATGAGAGTTAGTTTTAAAATTTGTTTTGGACAATTTGCGCCGAGATCGTGTACTTAAACCATTTCCAAAGTTTCATATTTTTACCCATATGGCAAATAGGAAAATTGGTGATTTTCAATTTTTATAGAGCCCATATTATGAAAAAACTTTTTGGGCCCCCAGCCCAACTTCAGCTAAATTTTAAAAAATCGTATTCGCCAATTTAGTTGTTTTTGGACATCCAACAACTTTCCAAAGTTTCATGCTTCTACCTACACGGGAAGTTGAAGAATTAGTGATGAAGTTAAGAACAGTTTTTGGGCCCCCGGCCCCACATGAGCGAGGTTTTAAAAATTCTTTTACCCAATAACTTCCCAAAGTTTTATGCTTCTACCTACACGGAAAATTGCTGACTTTCAATTAGACCATGTAAGAAAAAAACTTTTGGGGCCCCCGGCCCCACATGAGGGGTATTTTTAAAATTCATTTTCAACAAATATTGTCGTTATTGGGTACCCAACAACATCCTATAGTTTCATGTTTCTACCTACACGGTAACTTGGAGAATTAGTGATGTAGAAAAAAACAGTTTTGGGCCCCCGGCCCCACATGAGCGAGATTTTAAAAATTCTTTTTCGCCAATTTTCGTAGTGAGAGGGTACCCAACAACTTCCCAAAGTTTCTTGCTTCTACCTACACGGAAAATTGCTGACTTTCAATTAGACCATGTAAGAAAAAAACTTTTGGGGCCCCCCAGCCCCACGTGAGGGAGATTTTTAAAATTCTTTTAAAATAAATTTTGTTGTTATTGGGTACCCAACAACATCCTATAGTTTCATATTTCTACCTACACGATAACTTGGAGAATTAGTGATGTAAAAAAAAACAACAATTTTTGGGCCCCCGGCCCCACATGAGCGAGATTTTAAAAATTCTTTTTCGACAATTTTTGTAATTCGAGGGTACCCAATAACTTCCCAAAGTTTCATGCTTCTACCTACACGGGAAATAGGAAAATTGATGACTTTCAATTTTTAAAGGGACCATTTAAGAAAAAAACTTTTGGGGCCCTCGGCCCCACATGAGGGAGATTTTTAAAATTCTTTTTCAACAAATATTGTCGTTATTGGGTACCCAACAACATCCTATAGTTTTATGTTTTTACCTACACGGTAACTTGGAGAATTAGTGATGTAGAAAAAAACAGTTTTTAGGCCCCCGGCCCCACATGAGCGAGATTTTAAAAATTCTTTTTCGCCAATTTTCGTAGTGAGAGGGTACCCAACAACTTCCCAAAGTTTCATGCTTCTACCTACACGGGAAGTTGGAGAATTAGTGATGAATCAGTGAGTGAGTGAGTCAGTGAGTGAGTAGTGAGGGCTTTCCCTTTTATTAGTATAGATTATCAATATTATGATTCTCCTCATTGTCCAAACATACCGGACACCAAGCAAGCTGTCTAACTACACCGACCAATCAGCTGCCAAGAAAAGGTAGTGCACAGGGTGAGGGGTCATCGAGACCAACGATGCATTCAATTGAGGTCAATTACTTTGTTCTTTCAGAACAACAGAATAGCATGTATTTCGTAGTGTAGTGGTTATTACATTTGCCTAACGCGCGGAAGGTCGTAGTTTCAAGCCCCATCTAAAAAAATTACTTTTTAATTTTTTAAAATGCGTTTGTGCCCCTTCATTTCCAACTTTCTTTTCGAACATGACTTCACAACACGGCTGTTCATTCGCGTCTTTCTGA
The DNA here is from genome assembly GCA_002072015.1 of Radix auricularia. NCBI lineage: Eukaryota > Metazoa > Mollusca > Gastropoda > Lymnaeidae > Radix > Radix auricularia. The sequence goes on along the minus strand of MUZC01000986.1, from coordinate 586,234 downwards.
TTTCTTTGTGATGTAGTTTTTGTCTGTTCTCTCACCCTTTAATTTTTTTTTACTATTTATGAGCAAGTCTGCGGCGTATGCAACGCCTCGGGCCGCATCTAGTAAATTATAAATTGAGTCTGTGTGTCTGCCGCTATTGTTCATAACCCGTTGAATCTGTGTCTGATGCTATTGTTCCCAGGATGAACAGGAACGCTTCACGTGTATCCCAGCATTCTGGCTCTCATAGTGGTTTCTTCCTCATTGTGCGAGTCAACCCTGATGGCTACATTGTGTCTGATAAAAATGCCCTGGGCTACAAGGTAGGCAAGATAACCATGGTCTTAAGTAGTCTTCATTTATTTCTCTCTAATACATTTGGTAGGAAACACGTTGTTGTAAGATGTCAAAAGATAATCTGAACTGGAGACGTTCAGAAACGAAATATTACGTTGCATTAATCATATGACGCCAAGATAAGAATTTTATCCGTGTTCTGTAAATTCGATCTAGAAGAGACAGCTTCCATATTCCTTTATTCAGGTAAGTTTCACGCAATATATTTATGTTTTGCTTTAGATAATTTGAAAATTCATCCTCCGTCTAGAAACGTTTCCCAAAATCACTTTTTATCCACTAAATAACCATCAATATTTTCCCTTTAAATTCCTTGTTGAGCATGGGGCCAAGGTCACAGCCTTCCGCTTTGTACGGTATTGTTCAAGTATATCCAGCAGTTTCCTATTCTCACTGCCTCATCCAACACACTTCGACTCCATGTTTTATTGGGAGTTCTTCCTCACCGTTTGCCCTGTGGGTTCCATTCTAAAGCATGTCTTTCTTTGCTGTTGTCTTCTCTCAAGGCTCAAGATGTGTCCTATATATCTTCATTTTCTTTCTAGGATCTCTTTTTACATTGTGTCTTGTCGACACATCTTCCATATCCTTGTGTTTTTATTATTGTTGGATCATTTCATTTTTATATAAACTTTTCAGACCTCTGTTGATAATGTTATGGATTCTACCAGTGGTAGCTTTTTTTTCTCTCTCTCTCTCTCTCTCCTTGATTCTAATACATTCAAATCTTAACGTTTGGATTTTAAAAACATGTCTTCATTTGTTCCTCTAGACATTTGACCCAACTGCAAAGGTATACGAAACTATCTATTTTTGTTCCAATGTATAAAATTTTCTAATTGTATGTCTCTATCTTATTAAATACTGTTGCCTATTCACAACAATCATTTTCATTTACCTTTAAAAATGAAATTATTTTTGTTTACTACCAGGTTCTCATCCATAACAACGTTGATTATGTTGATATGAACTTTAAAGGACTCTTGTTGAGCCCTGGGCTAAGTTACGACATTAGCTTCAATAAATACATGGTTAGCTTTATCTCTCTTAAGTCTTTTATCATCGCACGTGTTAGCACCTAACTATTTCTCATTTCTATTTCTTAAGATTTCTAAAAGCTTTAAAAAAAGATTATGTTCGTTACTTTAGTATGTTTTTTTTTTTTGAAAATCATTGAATATGACAATATTCTAGCAGCAAAGATAAATTACTTTACTGTAGTACTCTGAGGATTAGGGAAAAAACTCATAATTTTATTATAATTTATTTGATAATCAATTTTCTTCCAGTACAAATATCTTCCAGAGCCACACAATTCTCTTGGCGTGGACTGCAAGTATCCCAGCAGTCACAACCACCTACCTGAATTTGGCGAGTACTCGCTCACCAGGTGTATTGTTGCGCACTGTAGAAAGATGGCGGCTAAGAAATGTGGCTGTAACTACGACAGTGAGTAGAATCCGCGAACATTCTAAGGCTGGTCATAATCAACATCATCAGTCCCGTGACCGATGTGGTATTTGGGGGAGCGCATGGACACATCAACAGACAACGATTTCCACAGTTGCCTATCTTAAAAGGCGGCCAGTAATTCAGTCAATCCCATCCCTGTCCATTCCTGTATGTTGTCAAGCCAGCTTTTCCGTTGTCGCCCTCTTCGCTGGCCTCTTCTACGGTGCCTTGTAGGATAATTTTTGTAAGGGTATCATGTCGCAGTACATGACTGAAACATGCTATATTGCGTCTCTTAATTGTAGTTATAATCATTTTTGACGACCTGCAAAAGAGTTTTTTTGAGTCCTTTTTTTCTAAACAGGAGATCTGGAGTATTTTCCTCCTACACTTATGTCCGATCGCCTACAGCTTGCTTTCAGTGGTTGCCATTAGTGTCCAGGTCTCAAATCCATATAGAACAGTGGTTCCCAAAGTGGTCCGTACGGACCCCCAGGGGTCCGCGGTACCTTTCAGGGGGGTCCGTGGAAAATTAAAACTGATTTGGGGGTCCCTGAACAACGTCAGGGGGTCCGCGAAAGGTTTAATATAAAATAATAAAAAATTTGATTAATTTTTATTATTATGGAAAATAAAATAAATAACATTAAATAAAATAGTATTTTTCAACTAATTAAATACGATCTTAGTTCTATTAGGTACTATCAAGTCATGGAGTACAATGTTATTTTATTTTAGAAAAGGTAGTAGAACTGAGGTAATTTCCACAGCTATAACCAATTAAAATAATTGGTTTATCGAAAGGTCTAGCTTCATACGTAAGAAATTTGGAATTTCAATAAGTTGGTCAGAGAAATACAAGATTTTAACTTGAATCTACAAGGGTTGCAAGGTTGGGTAATTTTCGATGTGTCGGGAAGTTATATTTATCTTATTTGTATTCTGTCATCAAATATTATTTTCAATAGAGCTTTACTGCAGCATTCCATTTAAAACGATAATAATTATCTATAGTGATTTGTTATAACACGTAAGAAAATGAGCGAGCTCCGGGCCGGATTTAGGCTATTGGTGCGTCCATAAGGTACATCACGTAATTTTTTACCATTTTAAACTCCCCCTCACTGTTACAAACTGTCTTAAATCTACGTCACACTTTCGAACAAAGATATTTTTTAATAACAAAATAATTAAAATTTAATATAAAACACCGGCCCGCCGGACAACTCCTACCACCGGTCACAAACTGTTACACCCCGGAGTGTGACGAACTTTATGAACGGCCCCATTTGAGACATGCAGGCCTTAGGCTATTTGAGAAATGGGGGCCCTTTTGAAGTCCAGATATGAAAAATTCCCGGGCCCCAAACAAGGCGGGGGCCCTAAGCTTTAGTTTGACTAGCAAATAGGTAAACCCAGCACTGACAAAGCCAAAGTAACAATGCCGACAAAACAGTGTTGTTGAAAATTTGAAGTATGGCTAAATGTTTGGAAACAGACACGAAATGTGAACAGTTTTTTCTGAATTAAAAGGATTTTTTGAAGTTAAAGTATTACCCTTAAATTTCTGGCATACTGAAAGCAATCTGTAACAAATGAATTTTCAGTACATTGTGTCATTAATCGACATAATTTATTCGCAAAAAATAAATGCGAAAATGTGCACGGATCACTGGATTATGTCATTAGGGCAGTTAATAAAACTAAAAGGAATGCATTGAATGAGATATTATTTACATAACATTGTTTGGAAAATGAAGAAGACTATAATCGTTTACTTATATACAAAGAAGTACGTTGATTATCAACAAGAAAGTATTTAAATTCATTTGTGCTCTCTTTGATTCAGTGTTGGAATTCCTGGAAAACAAAGACAATGATTTGAGACAGAATTAACTTTAAAAAAGGACATATATCAATTATTTATTTACCAATATTTACGAAAATAATTGAAACTAGAAGGTAACCAATTAAATTTAGTCAAAACTGAAAGCGTAATATCTGGGTTTGTTACAAAAGTTTTTCTGAACAAACAAAACAATGTTCTCAGTTTCAAATCTTTCAAAATTGCAAAATAGAGATAAATATTTGCTGGCTTACTAGTAATTACTGTCAAAACTTAACTTCATGCAGACCTGAACCAAAGATTTGAACGTATTCCTCACTTGGATATTCCCGAATGGCAGTCGAACCCTTTTGCGAGTGGACAAACTCAGATCCCAAACAAAGATGAATTTATACTAATACAGGAGCAGTTTATTGAAATAAAGAGCTTGAACCAATGTTTGTAAGAGGATACCACAAATTTAGATCACAAAATCAGATACCAATTTTATATCTGACATTATGGGTTATTCTACAGAAGTATAATAGTTGACTGCTTTCCCGTCTTCTTATTTGGTAGAACAAAGATTCAGGGCCTTATGAACCTCATCATAAAAAACAATAAACTGACTACAAATTGGTGCTCATGCGGATTTGTGGTTGCTACGTTAAAACATTGTGTCGGACATAAATAGACTCATAAAATAACATCACATTCATCAAAGTTATTATTTTCTGAAATTGAAACGAAAGTTATAATTTCAATAAATACTTCTTCACCCTAATGTTGCGTTTTTGGATTTGTAAATTTTGTATTATGGATTTATGTAGGTTTTTTTTACCTGGGGGTCCGCGCGGGAAGTTTAGACTGTAAAAGGGGTCCGTGGGTCAAAAAAGTTTGGGAACCACTGATATAGAACAATGGTTTTACTGAGAGCTCTGTAAAGTCTGAGCTTTGTTGGCAGGCTAATGTTTTTGTTCTTCCATATTTTGTTTAACGTTCTCATTGCTGCCATTGCCGACCCAATCTGATCATAACGTCATAAATTACTTCTTGTCTCATAATCTTAACAATTTATTTAATGCCCTTTTATCTTCCAAACATTTTTTTCCCTTGTTAAATGGGAACGTGAAAATAAAGCATAGCAAATATTTATTGATTTTCTTGATCACCGAACAGTCCATAAATGGTAGATCGAATTACGTGATTTGCACACCCACAAGAGATCAATCAGATAACTATGCATATTTCAATACATTAATATTTTTAATTAGAATTAAGTTATAAAAATTTGGTTGTTGTTTGATTAGTTCATAAATAATAACGTTTTTCATCTCAATGAGAAATTCTCTTTCTGACAGACTGTTCGGTGGGAGATTTCTTAGGATGTTATGTGCGAGCTTTCGGTACGTTGATAAAATTTACTTTTTGAAGACATAAATCAGAGAGAGTTTGTTTTTGTATATGCAGATTAAACAATAGGGAAGAAGAAAATATGGGCAAGTTCTGATCGTTTTAAAACAATTGTTGATATGAAACTATATTTAGATGACGCGTATGCTCTCGCCATCAAGGGTTCTCGTTTCGACTGTCCCCTGATGTGTGTGACCAGCTCTTACGTCCCCATCATATCACACGCGCGGTTCCCCGCCCCTGGATTCAGAGAGGTCATGCACAAACTAGCTCCAGAGCTGCTGAAGAACGTCAATGACACGTAAGTGAATTTTATTTTTTTGAGAACCACTGTTCTTAAGGTGAAAGTTTGATACTGCCAGTTAATGTCGAATTGAGGCGGCTTTTGATAGCACGGCACGAAAGGGCTGATGGGTAATTATTGTGCTCGTAAGTTGTATACGATGGATTGGAAATTCATTGGTTTGGGTTATATATATATATATATANATATACTAGTAACAAAGCCTGTCAAAGGACGGGATTAATTGCTGGGTAACCTGCGAAGTTCATGGTAGGACATTACAATATCCACATCAACTGACTCAAACAATGAAAATGAAATGTCACCAGTCGCCATTACAACCAGAGGCTTTGTCCAGAGGTACTACCTCCCCCCCCATACCGCGGTATGTCCAGAGACCTTACCCCCCCCCCACACCGTGGTCTGTCCAGAGACCCTACTTCCACTCCACCGTAATTTGTCGAGAGACCCGCCGTCTCAACCGGCCATACATGTGTATCACGTCAGAAATAATTTACATTATAGTTATAATAATAAATATAGTTTTTTTTACTATAAATCCCAAAGCGCATCGCTCAAAATACAATATCGGAAACGATAGCGCACGAAAAATAACTCGTTTTGAAACTCCGCGTAAATTTGTAGAATATGGAAATGAGGTATAATTTTTCTCCGCTAGTTATTGGCTGTAGCCACTTTAGGAGTTGTGAGAGACGTGTTGTGTTGTTGTATTGACATGGTATGAGCGTGCGCCTTCAATATGTATGAAACACGTGATGTGGTAGTGAACTGGAATAGTGTGTAGTGGAAACTGGAGGCTAACTGGTTATATATATACTAATGTGAAGTTGACGATGTATTGAAGGGTTGATTGAAGGATTTGTTTAAGAGTTGTTACCCAGACCACAAGTTGTAGAAGACGGGTTACTTAAGCCGCAAATTCTATTACATGGTGTCAGAAGTACTGACTCCATATCTATTACATGGTGTCAGAAGTACTGACTCCATATCTATTACATGGTGTCAGAAGTACTGACTCCATATCTATTACATGGTGTCAGAAGTACTGACTCCATAACTATTACATGGTGTCAGAAGTACTGACTCCATAACTATTACATGGTGTCAGAAGTACTGACTCAATAACTATTACATGGTGTCAGAAGTACTGACTCCATAACTATGACATGGTGTCAGAAGCACTGACTCCATAACTATTACACGATGTCAGAAGTACTGACTCCAAAACTATTACATGGTGTCAGAAGTACTGACTCCATATCTATTACATAGTGTCAGAAGTACTGACTCCATATCTATTACATGGTGTCAGAAGTACTCACTCCATATCTATTACATGGTGTCAGAAATACTGACTCCATATCTATTACATGGTGTCAGAAGTAATGACTCCATATCTATTACATGTTGTCAGAAGTACTGACTCCATATCTATTACATGGTGTCAGAAGTACTGACTCCATATCTATTACATGGTGTCAGAAGTACTCACTCCATATCTATTACATGGTGTCAGAAGTACTGACTCCATATCTATTACATGGTGTCAGAAGTACTGACTCCATAACTATTACATGGTGTCAGAAGTACTGACTCAATTACTATTACATGGTGTCAGAAGTACTGACTCCATAACTATTACATGGTGTCAGAAGTACTGACTCCATAACTATTACATGGTGTCAGAAGTACTGACTCCATAACTATTACATGGTGTCAGAAGTACTGACTCCATAACTATTACATGGTGTCAGAAGTACTGACTCCATAACTATTACATGGTGTCAGAAGTACTGACTCCATAACTATTACATGGTGTCAGAAGTACTGACT
>MUZC01000986.1:563714-573741 GCA_002072015.1 Radix auricularia | reverse complement strand
GAATTGATATTTGTGTAGATGATGGTTCCCTCTGCTTTTCTGATTGTGCTAGGATTTCTGACGACTTCAACCATATTTGGAATTTCGGCATCATCGGTGTTGTTCATCCAAATTTCTTGAAAGCATAAAACGTTGCTGACTGTGTACACTTGGTCTGCTCTTATACTGATTGCGTGTTTGTGTAGAGACTGTACGTTGAATGACACAAGTTGTATGTCTGCTGATTGATCTCTGAGCATCTTGAACCGTGGTGTAAGTAAACAACTTGTTTTCAAACGCTGAATTTCAGTATCCACCTGGAAGTCTTTTCTGGTTGGTGGTTTCGGGTCTCTGAATTCTCCATTGAGATAGAGACCGTTCAGGGATGTTGCACGAGAACAGGCAACATACACCAGTTTGCGTTGCAAGCTTCTAGCACCTAAATGAACTGCTACACGCTCCATGGACTGACCTTGACTCTTGTGACAAGTAATTCCTTCGGCGACCACTAGGTGGTATTGCTCTCTGCAAACTTGTACACTTCCACTTTGAATGACGTTAAAAACTTTTTTTGTCCTTGCAATTGGAGTCCAATTCTGGGAAATATTGTGTGCATCCATGAATGCTTTTCGTGCTGCTCGAGCTTTCAATCCAATCTTTAGATCGTCAAACTCTATGTAGACAGAGTTTACTTTTCGTTGAAAAACTTCTGCCATTCTTAAAATTCCGGATGCGCCGTTGAACAACCCATCACTGACGTCAATGTTTGTGGACACCATGTAACGAATACCCATGACTAATTCGAGTGATTTTGGTAAGCCAACTGTGTCATTTGTTTTCTTGTTCTCCAGCGAGTGAAGTGCTTGATTGGATTGATGACTTAAAATCCGTGACCATCTGCAATGTTGCATCATGCACAGACTGTAATGTTGCTGTATACTAAGACGATACTGTATTTTGTGGTGGCTTTTGAGCGTAATTAATCAATGACATACACAACACTGCAGTCCGAACCGCAAAGTTTGAGAATCTGTTTGAGCTCATGCCATCCCCGATGATTTATGGGTTCCGTTGCCATGACAATAATGGCTTCAATGTGTCGTTGGGTTTGACACATTCAACCTTGGCTTGTTATCCCGGGAGGAGAACGCGCACACACACACCAACAAACAATTAATAAACGGGAAATTATTACAAGCGCCAAAGTTATAAAATAGCTTCTCCCAAAGCGTTTTTCTACGTGCTACACGTGGAAAGCAGTGATCCTCAAAGTTGTGAAACCGTGCATGTTTCTTTTCTAAATGAACATTTAAAATGCATTAATCGAGTAACTGAGTGTTGATGCACAAATGGCAGGTCAGGACATACAAAAAACATATATACATCATGGGTCTAAAAACATATATACATCATGGGTCTAGGACTTTCATACTTCCAGGAGCTCTACTGCCACTACAAGAGGTCGGATCGAGTAACTGAGTGTTGATGCACAAATGGCAGGTCAGGACATACAAAAAACATATATACATCTTAGGTCTAGGACTTATGGATGCTGAGATCTAGGGTGATGACAGACGGACGGACGGACAGACGGACAAAACGGATACAATAGCGCATTTCTACTTCTCGAAAATTCGACTTCTCGAAAATGCGCTAAAAACTTGGCAAATGACGTCATGTCAAGCCCCATTAGAAACAGCACATGTATCTTTTCAAGTGAGATTAAAAAGTGGCATTTGAAAAGTGATAAGGAAGGACTGACATCTAATTATCAATTTTATATGTTATATGTTAATATGTAATAAATAATTATAGCTATTGTTTTATTTTTAATTGGGGATATTTTTTGGCCCTGTCACAGGAAGGCATAAGTTAAGATTTCAAAGAATTAACGAGAAACAGTGCAATATTACCTGCAGTTGCAGAACATATAACAACTCTTTAATTGTAAATGAAATGAAATTTGCCTATTACTTTCAAACCTTTTAAGCTCAACAGTGAATGAATTGTACTTATCAACGCCATTAACTGACAGCTGGTTATCACAGACGTTGAATTTGATTACGATAGTGCAGTGGCGTCGCTAGGGGTGCGGAGGGGGCGGACCCCCCGGGTGGCACCATCAAAGGGTTGACACCAAAATGTATAATTCTGTATGTTACCGTTATTTGGCACTGGAAGACTCGGAGGAGTTCCATGGGGTAAGTCGTGAGGGGATGACACCATGAGCTACCGCCCCGGGTGACGCCAACCCTAGTGACGCCTCTGCGATTGTGGTCAACATTTCTTTCAATTATATCACATGATTTACGATTTTTCTAACTTAATTTAATATTAACCAGATTTGGAGGTTTTTTTATTTAAAATTTTTAACAAATTATAATTGTTACCCAAACATTTAATCAGTTCGGAAGTAAGTTGATCAAACTTTTCTGAACGAAACATTCCTTTTTTTCCTCTACTTCCCATCCGCATAATTATAATGGGCCATATTTGATCATCGGAAAGCAAAGATAAAAAGTAAGATAGGTAGGTCCCTTTTGCATTGCATCGTTACATTCCGAATTAATGAGAAGCCGTGCGATCTTACCTGCAATTGCGGAACATACACAAACTTTTTTAATTTAAAATGATATCATAGCTTTTAATTTGCAACCTTAATATTGTTAACATTGATTGTATGACGAAGCCATGAACAGAGTTACAATATTCAGTATAAGTACATGTTTATTTATTTTGAGTATGTTAGTCTCATATTATTTTTTAAATTTATAATTGAACTTGCACTAGTGTAACACCCGTCAAAAATGACGGAAGTTTTCAAAATAAATATATTTCTGCTTCAATCTCTTTATTTTGAACAAATGTTCATCAGAACAACAACAAAAAATCAATATATTTATAAAAATTAATGTACGTATGGATGTTTGTTCTTTATAACTCACTAAACCATTCATACGATCACGATTAAAATGTAAGAAATTGTTGAATACGCTTCCGGGATAGTTTGTGTGGAAACACATTTTTGAAAATTGACAGTCATGGGGGACCGGAGGCCCTAAATGTTTTTTTCCTTATATGAGCTATATTCAAATTAGTTTAAGCGTTAGCTACATGGAAAATGAAAGGATCTTGACTAAACTTTGTACATATATATTTTATAGTCCATATTAAAATACCATACTGTGTTCAACCCCTAATGTCCATTCCTTTGGGGCCCAGGGCCCAAAATCTTTATTTTCGTACATGTTTAACACTTTATTTCCATTTTGATTTTAAACAACCTTAAAAGATTTAGATTGAAATAAACAGATATTTCAAAATTATCCTTTTGCACCGATTGCCTACATGAGATGTATACAAATTGTTTAAGCGTTAATGACTGGGAAAATTACTGGATCTTAACCAAACGTGGTGTAAAATGACCATGATAGCCCATTTTAAAATCCTATGGGGAATTGAATATTTAATGCTCACCTCTTCGGGCCGGGGGCCCGGATTCTCTTTTCGTAAACGTTTAATAATTTATTCCCCATTCTGTGACATGGTCTAAAAAAATAGCTAATATATTAAATATGATCATAATTGAAATGAACAAATGTTTCAAAATTTACATCTTGCACCTACTGGGCCAGTGGATCCTAAATGTCATGTTTGGCTTATGTGTATACATCTATATTTATATAAATCAATGTGGATATGTATGTTTGTCCATTGTATGTATTACATCTGTCCGTCTACGAAAGACGATAGATTTATCTTTATTATTTGCAGCTCTTGGTGTGGCTGATGAGACCAATCCTTGAGTGGCAGTCTCTTCTGCATTTTACACACACGAATGTAGTTGGGCAGTGTTGTCTGGCCTTTCTCCGTGCTCTTTTTCCAACTGCTTCTTCCCTAGATTGCTCCCCTGCTTTTAGTGATCCTTCTTTCACTATAGCCCACCATGTGGTCCTATCCTCAGCCAGGTTTTCCCAGTTTTGTATATCAATGTTGACTACTATCATGTCTCTACTGCATATGTCCGTGTATCTGAGACATGGCAGACCAACCGACCTTTTCCCTGTTGCCAGCTCGCTGTATATCACATCTTTGGGTATGCGACCAGTTTTCATTCTCTTGACGTGTCCAAGCCAGCGGAGGCGTCTTTGGCTTAATATGGCTGGAATGCTGCTCATGCTTGCTTGAGCCAGGATCTCTGTGTTGGGGACTTTCTCTTGCCATTTGATGTCATTACAGCTTACAAAACCATTCATTCGATCACGCTGAAACTTTAGGAAATGGTTGAGTGCGCTTACGGAATGGTTTATGTGAAAAAGAAATTTGAACATTGACATTCATGGGGGCGGGGGCCCACAAATTTTTCGCTTACAATTTATACACAAATTAGTTTAAGCGTTAGCTACATGGAAAATGAATGGATCTTGACCAAACTTAATACATACATACTTTATAATACTTTAGAGACCATATTAAAATACAATTGTTTAAGCGTTAACGACATGGGAAAATGGATAGATAGTTACCAAAAATTGTGTAAAATAACTTGGTAGCCCATATATAAATTATCTAGGACATTGAATTTCTAATGTTTATCCCTTCGGGCCGGTGGCCCTGATTCTTTTTTTCGAAAACATTTAAGATTTTATTCTACATTATGTGTCATGCTCTCGACAAATATCGATGATACATTAAATATTATCAAAATTGAAAAGAATATTTTTTTCAAAATGTACATCCTGCACCAATAGGGCCTGGGAACCCTTAATGTCATGATTTGCTTATTTATCTAGATCAGTGGTTCACAAAGTGGTCCCTACGGATCCCCAGGGGTCCGAGGAGCCGTTCAGGGGGTCCGTAGAATCTTAAAATTGATTTTGGGGTCCCTGAACAACGTCAGGGGTCCGCGCAAGGTTTGGTATGAAAATAATAAAATTATGTGTTTCTTTTTAAAATCATTACGGAAATCAAAATAAAGAAAAAATGATTACTGTGGTAGCGGTTTTTAGGTCCTGAGTAAAATAAAGTTGTTTGACCTAGAAAAAGAAAAACACTACGATATTTCCACAGCTGTAACCAATCAAAATGCTTGGTAAATTGAAAGGTATGTCAAGTTTGGTGCGTGAGAAAGGCGGAGACACTATATGTAGGTCATAAAAATACACTCTTTTAACGGACATGACCATGATTGCAGGGTTGGATAAATTTTGACGTGTCGATAAGTCGTATTTATCTAAGGCAGGAGGAATCCAGCTTTCCATTGATATCACATTTGGTATGATTAGACGATTCTAAAATAAATACTTGAATGGTGTCAGCAAAAATACTTCTTTTATTCAAAATTCGACCAAACACATTTTTAGAGAGTTAGAAATAAAATATTGAAAAATATTTTCTAAAATATTATGATGGACTTTAAAAAATATAATTAACATTTAAAAATGTCCTTAGAATCCTAATAAATTAAAAAATGGAAATTTCACCCGCTGCCCCCCCCCCCCTTTTTTTTTTTTAAAGTTGAAGACTGCGCAGTGTGAGACATACTACCGAAAATAGTTTTGTTCAGCAACGCAATTATGCTCCTACTTGCATAACTTGCCTACAGTATAAAGTCTAAAAGAGTCATACATGTAATAAACAATTTATTGTTGCGCAGAATCTAATGCTGATGCGAAATGTATAAACAATTTTCCCAATCTAAGGCTAAAAGAAGTTTAGTATTGTTCATTGTAAGGTTTGATCCAAATAGTTTACGTTTGAAAGTTAGTGTAAGTATATACTAATATTTGAATATAATTTATATCTTTTGAAAACAATATGTTACACATTTTCAATATAGTAATACCTTAAGGTTAATTTTGAAAAAAATTAAAGCTCACAAAGGGATCGTAAGTTTTTTGAAAAATAATAAATTGAATTGTATCCTTACGTCAAATAATTCTAAAAGGTTTTACTGCAGCATTCCATTGAAAAAACTTAATAATTAATTTTTAATAGTTAATTCTGCCATTTCAAATAAAACATTTTATACACAATTTTTCTTATATGTTTGTGCCCTTGTAAATAGATAAGTGATCCGAATAAAAAATATACACACTACAGCGTTGAATTTTTAATGTATGGCTTTATTTCATTACCAGGAAATAGTATCTGACCAATTTGTCTTCTGCCACTTCTGTGTAATAGAACTTTGTCGAATGATTCTACGAAACCTTCCAAGCTTAAGGAACATTTAATGAAAATCCATAGTGGAAAAAAAGATACAGATTTAACGAATTTGTAAATATTTTTTTAAGCAGTCTAAGAAACATATTTGAAAACACCATCACTTCAACAGCTGTTAGGGACAACATCAAAGCGAGATGACGATGGACAGCGTGCGTCTATTAATATTTCTTTATTGGTGCAAAGTCTGGAAAGCCCCAGACAATGTGTGATGAACTTATTTTACCAGCTGTAAGTGAGGTGATAAACACTGTGTTGCACAAATCAACTTTCGACATCACAAAAAGAATTCCACTGAGCAACAATTCAGTCCAAAGAAGGATTAACAAATGGCTAAATGTGTTGAAAATTCTTTATGTGAGTACTTATGAACATCTGAATTTTCTCTCCAGCTTGACGAGTCCACTTTACCAGGAAACGGGGCTTTACTCTTAGCTTATGTAAGAATTTTAAAAGAAGGGCTATTTTGCCAAGAACTGTTGTTTGCTAAATGTTTGGAAACAGATACGAAAGGTGAAACGTTATTTACTGAATTAAAAAGCTGTACTCTTGACTACTATCATTTCTGTTGCTACTGACGGAGCTCCGGCAATGTTAGGAAGATACCGAGGCTTTCTGGTATACTTAAAACAAGCTGTACCACAATGTATGTTCAGTGCAGTGTATCATTCATCGACATTAATTAGTTGCAAATATCTTAGTGAACGTTTGAATGGATCACTAGATTATGTCATTAGAGAGGTTAATAAAATGTTTAAAAATATGTCTTTAATGAGATATTGTTTTTCTTATCTTTGATGGAAAATGATGAAGATTATTATTGATTACCACTTCACACAGAAGTACGTTGGTTTTCTAAAAGTGCATGTTTAAATCAATTTTATGCCCTCTTTCATGCATGGCTGCAATTCCTGGAAGGCAAAGACAAAATTTAATGAACTCAAAAAATGACAAAGCCTTTATGACAGATTTGTCTGCCAAATTTAACGGAACTAATTTGAAACTACTAGGTGACCAATTAAATTTTATCAAAACTAACAAAATGTTTGTTGCAAAACATTTTCTGTATAAAAAAAAATCGGGAGAGGATAATGTTCTAAAATTCAAAATCTTTCAAAATTGCAAGATAGAGATGAAGACTTGACTGCCTACTGTCAACACTTAATTGCTCTTCATGCAGACCTAAACCAAAGATTTGAAGACATTCTTCACTTGGATATTTCCGACTGGGTGTTGAACCGTTTTGCTCGGGGACAAACTAAGATAACAGACATAGATGAATCCATACTAATGCAGGTACAACTTATGGATATTGAATTATCCACAAATGAGAAACTTAAACCAATGTTTGAGCAACGATACCACAAAAAAGATCCCAATTTATATCCTGCACTATTGGTTATTTTACAAAATTTGTTGACTGCTTTCCCGTCTTCCTATTTGGTATAACGTGGATTCGGTGCAGTTTTGAACCTCATATGAAACAAAAGAAGCCGGCTTGACATTAGTGCTCGTGTGGATTTTCGTTAGCTACTCACAAACATTGACCCGGACATTAATACACTCATAAAATTATAAAAATCTCATCATCAAGTTCATCCAAGTCATTAATTTAAAAAATGAAATTTAACAAAAGTTAAATTCAAATAAATGATTCTTCAACAAAATGTTGTTTTTTTTAATTATGTAAATTTGTATACTATACATTTATGTAGCTTTTTCACTTAAGGATCCGTGGGCCAGTTTTGACTTTAAAAGGGGTCCGCGGGTAAAAAAAAAATGTTTGGGAACCACTGATCTAGATATATAAAAATGAAAGTACGTCTGCGTGAGTGTGTGTGGGGGGGGGGGGGACATGTCCTTTATAAACCATGCATCCGATCGTAATGAAACTTTTGGAGACAGTTTAGTACGCTCCCTGGATGGTTACTGGCAACATTAGTTTCTATATTCAAAACTCATGGGGGGCCGGGTCAACGTTTGCTTATATGAGCTATAAAAATAGTTTAAGAGTTAGCTACTGTGTAAATTGATGGATCTTAATCAAAGGTAGTATATACAATTTTACAGCCAATATTAAAATACTATAAGACACTGAACTCTTTAAGAGCATTCCTTCGCGGCCGGGGCACAAAATGCCTTTTTTTCTTAAACGTATAAGTTTTTTTTTCCCCATTCGATTATTAATGATCTCGACAAATAATGACAAATAAAACCTATATTGTGCAGATTAAAAATGAAAAGGTGTTTTCAACTTCACATCTTGCACTGAATGGGCACTGGGGCCCACAATAAACATTTTTTGCTAATATGAACTATAAAAATAATTTTATGCTTTAGCTACTGTGTATATGAAGGGATCTTAACCAAAATTTGTAATCAAAAACTTTATAGCCCATATTAAAAGGCTATAGGGCACTGAACTTATAATTTCCATTTTTTTTTCTTTTTTGGTCTGTTTAAGATATTTTCCTCATTCAGTTTTTAGCGATTTTGCGGAATATGTCCATGATGAAACTGAATTAAAATGAACAGGTTTTTTAAATTGACATCTTGCAGTGAATTGGCCCAAGGGCCCCTAAATACTGTGTTTTTTTATTATAGCGGTAAGAAAATTAGTGTTGGCGCAAGTTACTGAGACAATTAATGGATCTTGCCCATCTCTTTAAAAAAAATTTTATTAGTCTCATAACCTCGTGGTCGTGAAGGGGGGGGGGTGTTCTAATGTTACCATTTGAACTTTCTCGGGTCTTGGTAGACATTGGCGGTGCCCATCTCATCTCCAGGACAGCGGAGTACTTTTTAGCAATAGCCATCCATCAACATTTTATTTAGGCTTTTACGTGGACTAGATCCCACGACCCTGAGCTTGTGGCGAGAGCGCTCAGTTGACTTCGCTATTCAGCCGCCTTCTTAGTATATAAAAACTCAAGATTCTTTATCTTATTAATATCCCCACTGAACTCATAATGTTCATTCCCTAGGGGCAGGGAGCCCCAAATTACTTTTTATTACTGCACGTTAATAATTTAAATCCCCCAATCAATTTTACACAATATTGAGCAATATGACATGAGTACAATGGAAGTCAAAATTAAATTATCACTCATATCGGAGCCGGGCCCTTAATATCGTTTATTCTTTTATAAGCTTTTTGATTATAAATTTATTTATCCGTTTGCTATGAAACTTGGATTTTTTTTTTTTTGCTCATTGCCGGGTAAGTTTCTGTCATAATATATTTAAAACACATCATTCATTGGTTTCTTTAAATGTACTCATTATTACTGAGACCATTGCAATGCAAGACAGGTCTCTTAGAGTAATATAAAACTTTCATTTATTTGATTAATTTTTGTTTTATAAAGTTATTGCCAAATTTAACAATTTTATGCAGACGTTCGAAAAGATTCATTTTTGGTGGGCTGCTTTCTAAAATTAGTAGCGTCATCGGGACATAAATTGCAAATTGCATACATTGGAAATTATGTATATTGATCCTACTTGTGTTCTAAATAAGAGATCTGGAGAATTTTCATCATGCATTTCTTTTTAAATGCCTGTAGCTTGCTTTCAGTGTTTGCCAGTTGTGTCTAGATCTCACATCTATAACGCACAATAGTTTAAACGTGAACTCTGTTCATTTTTCCTCGGATTTACGACAAACAAAATACGGCGGGTGATGCGGCGCGCCATTTTCCGGCACATTTTTGGCGGACGAAAATTTGGCGACGTCAGAGTTCGAGGGGCAACAAACTAAGCTCGCTCATTAATAAAATAAATTAAGAAGATTAAAAAAAAAAAAAAAAAAAAAAAAAAAAAA
>MUZC01000986.1:549091-563635 GCA_002072015.1 Radix auricularia | reverse complement strand
GGTATTTCTTCCACGCTCGTCTTTTTGTTACAAGTATAATTTTTTTTACTTGTTAATAATAATTAATTATTAATTATAAATCGTATTTTCTAATTTTTATTGTGTAACTTCCTTTGCTAATTCACACGGGCGCAAAAGTATTTGAATTTATAACAAAACATTCATATTCTTTCATGGTTTTTATTGTTTTAATGAGTTTTCAAGCTCATCCTATGTCATCAGGAGACAGGGGTGGAATTGGTTGTAATGAATCCTAAATTTAGTTTATTTAGCATTTCCTCCGTTTTACAAAGAAATTGAGACCCAAATCTGTTCCAAAATTATTTTCACGTCCCCCTCACTCTTATTGAAGGGGAGTTAACTACGTCTTAAAAAAACAAATATCTTTTCACAGTTATCTCTAATGAAACCCTTTTCGGGAGTAAACTCTTTCAACAGTTTGAAAGTTAGCTAAATCAAACTTTTCTGAACGCTCTGAATACCGCTTTGTCATGTGTGACACAGTAAATAAATATTTCAAATCTTCCCACACTATCATATCATATGGAAAATACAGGAAGTGAACTGCTTACATCCCTTTTATCGGTTAATGCAATATGTCGTGCTTTGTCTAAGTAAGTATGGAGAGTATGACAATGTCATACCGAGGGAAACTAGACTAGTCAAAATAAAATTATATTGAAAGTGAGGGACTGTTTGTTACCTGTTTTTTAAAGTTGTGAAATCTTCTTGATTTAGCTAATTCAAGTTTAGCAAAATCATTTCTAATGAGCATCTATAGGGCAGAAATATTGGAATTTGAAAATGCTCAGAACTATAACAAAAATTTGATTATATCTATTAATAAAGAAATGAGCATCTAGTGAATTGTAACAATTCATAGATAATGATTGATTTACTTATTTTGGGCGGATGACTAGGGCCGGATTAAGCCATCTTTGTGCCCTAGTCACAAACCGACATGGGTGCCCTGGGCACAAACCAACATGGGTGCCCTAGTCACAAAACCCACATGGGTACCCTAGTCACAAACCAACATGGTTGCCCTAGGCACTAACCCACATAGGTGCCCTATAGGCACAAACCAATATGGTTGTCCTAGGCACAAGCCAACATGGGTGCCCTAGGCACAAACCCACATAGGTGCCCTAGGCACAAATCCACATAGGTGCCCTAGGCACAAGCCAACATGGGTGCCCTAGGCACTAACCCACATAGGTGCCCTATAGGCACAAACCAATATGGTTGTCCTAGGCACAAGCCAACATGGGTGCCCTAGGCACAAACCCACATAGGTGCCCTAGGCACAAATCCACATAGGTGCCCTAGGCACAAACCCACATGGGTGAACCTTCCTCCCAGATCCCCTCCCCGATTCTCCACTGACCGCTGGTGTGTACAATATTATGCACACAAAAAGCAACCAACAAACAAAAACAGTTGTTAGCGCATATGTGTGTACTTCTATCACTCATAACGAACCTACACCAAGGAATTTCTGCACTAAAATTAATAGTTAATTATTTGTGTCATAATAGAAAACTAAAATGCTGTAACTTGTTTAATGGACGAGAAAGTAAAAGAGAGAGAGAGAGAGAGAGAGAGAGAGAGAGAGAGAGAGCACATTGAAAAATTGAAATATTGAAACATTTAAACATGAAAACACTGAAACATTAAAACATTGAAATTTTAAAGTTCTTTTCTCTAGATTTACGTCTGGAAAAGTTTTTGAGTAGATTCTATATCTATAGTCTATCATCATAGTTAATTTTGCGCAAAAAGTCTCCCTAAATCATCAGCAGAGATAAGAAATGCAGGCCTTTCTTGTTTCATTGTTGATCTACTTCGATTTTTGTACGTTTCATTTGGGGGAAAAAAGCGCTCAATTGAACCATTAATGTTAAAATATGCGCAAGGCGATTTCTACTTTTGGAAAAGCAAACTCGGTGTTGTCTATAACTTTTATTTGGTGTAATTCTACATGACCGAACGTTTTGTTTTCAGATTTTAATTCACGAAGTTTGTGGTGAATAAATGAGAGGAACTGATGTAGTTCAGATCTTCAGGGGAAGTTTTTGGTTCATCGACCAAATAAGAAAATCGAAATATACTTGTTCTCGCCTGTTCAAATCCATCTCAGGTTTTTTTCAGCAATGTCGTAGAAAACACTTATACGAAATTTGGCTCTGGTATTCAGAGATACCTCAGGGGCATCACCATCAATGACCACTGTCTTTTGTTTACGATTATGGGTAAAAGTTGACTTACAATCCACACCAGGTTTTATTTATTTTGCAGCCTTTTTTTAAATCTTTCAAATCATTCCTAAATCATTAAAGTGATCTGATGGCAAGAATACAAACCAGCGCACGTTTTCAAGTTCCCGTGATCATATTGTAGAGCTTGAATGACCCTGTGAAAATGTTGTAAAACTTCTTCCCAAAAGACAAGCATCATTCAAGCATGAGATTAATTTCTAATTCTTGCATCTTCTTTGTTATTCTGTCTGCTTCTCTTTTGGTGTCCCTCTTCTGATGATGAGACTTGAGAATAGCTTCAGATGTCACAGCATCTTCTCCCTGTATGATATCAGAAAGAGACTTTACCAGCCTTTCATTTAAAAGGCGTCCTTTTAGAATCTACGATCTTTTGGTTGAACCTGAGAAAACAGTATGGATCAGATGCACTGTATTGAATAGGTTTACTGCCTCTAAACAAGAGTCAACAGCAAATCTGTCTACCAGATATAGTGGACGGGCAGGACGTATAAATATAGCAAGCTCATTGTTCTTTAGAGTTTTTTCTGCAAGTCCTTGTAACACCCAGACATATTAGCTGCATTATAGTAGGACTTACCACTGCATTTCGAAAAATCAGTATTGCAAACTGGTGGTAAGTACTGCAACACTTTCTGAGCCATACCGGAGTAACCTTGCAGCTCCAATGAAGTAAAACAGCGTTCAAATAGGCTCTCACCTATTTTCCCTTTAAGCTGGACGATTGGGCGGCCGCGCAGACATCTTACTGACGCCGCAGGCAGTTTTGAA
Organism: Radix auricularia; assembly: GCA_002072015.1. Classification (NCBI taxonomy): domain Eukaryota; kingdom Metazoa; phylum Mollusca; class Gastropoda; family Lymnaeidae; genus Radix; species Radix auricularia. The sequence continues at coordinate 560,588 of MUZC01000986.1, read as the reverse complement.
TTACCACGCAGCAAATTTTGTCAAATATAGCACAAAAAATTAATGCGCAACTTTGCACAGCAGTTTTTTCTCTTTGCACACGGTTCAACAAACCTTAGAGGGAACATTGCTCTCATACACATATAAAAAACAACGCTTTGTCAGGGTCGGATTTAGACTTGATGGGGCCATAATCTGTTTGAGATATGGAGTCCCCCTCGAAGCACATATATTCTATGTCAGTAAAAAGACCCATGGCTTATTTGATGTCATTAATATTTTTTTAATGTCCGGTTTTTTTTTTTTTTTTTTTTTTTTTTTTTTGTGTGTGTGTGTGTGTGTATGCGAGCATGTTAATATTATGTACGTTATTCTAAATTTAATATTCTAGATCAATGTATAATATCCATTATTCGGCTATATAAGATTTACAATTAATTTTTAATTTATTTCAAGTTTCGATGCGTTTTGAACTACAATGTCATTTTTTTATTACTGCAATTGAAGTTTGTAAACATATTCTTCAGTTTAGCGTTTGTTTTTCTTTTATACTCTATGAGAGTGCATATTTGTGTGTTTAAAATAATAACACATTTAAACATTGAAATATAGTTTTTGTTTGATTGTCATTTACATGCTGTGGCGCCTCGAGGAATTTGTAGGGTTTGGGGGACCCGTGGGCTTAACCTCATTGGGGACCCTCTTACATGGCGGTAGCGTAATATTTTATGTGAAAAGATTTTGGACACGTATTCGAATTCCCCCCCCCCTTCACCACCCACCATAGGACACAGACCGACCAGAGCAGCATGCCGTGGATGTGGTGCCAGATCAGGTCACACTTCCCGGATGTTAAAAACACCATCGACTACCTCAGCAACGAGAACAATTACCTCTTCACGGTGACTGTAAGAGTTGACGATGTGGTCGGAACAAATGTTGAGTTCAAATGGGACACGCTCCCTTTGGCCAAACGAGATCTCGAAGTATCTGAAATCATAACAAGTAAACGCTCAGAAGACGTGAGTACGCTGACCATCATAGCCAAGGCCGGACCTAATGACCCGTCACCTGTTGACCTTGTCCCTCCTAAGGTTGACCTACCCCTTGTTAAGGCCGTAATCACATTATGAATGTGATAAACTTATATTCACTAATAAAATTAAACATCATTATTTTTATGCCCGAATCGTTTTATTTCTCGTCTTTTGTTTATTTCGTCGTTTCGTACCCCATGCTATGGCGGATTAAGGGGGGGGCTGAGCGGGGTAAAGCCAGGGGCCCCCGACGGTTTGGGGCCCCCAAACTTTTTATATTTTATAATAAAAGTGTACAAATGTTTGCACGAGCCCTTGAAAATATAATAAATTAAATAAATTTATAAATATTATCTATTAAACTGATCGCGATTCAGACCTGACAGTCTTAATAATCTATAAAACTTGGCTAACTTAGAGAATATAGTATAAAATATAGTTTAATTTTTTAAAATTTCTAAATTCAGGCAAGATCCGCTGGCCGTGTAGAAAGAGCATAGGCTTGTGATACAAGTGGTGTCGGGTTAGATCCCCAGCGGTGGAATCTAAAAAATATGCTTTTCACACTCAATTTTTAACATACCGGCGAACATTTTAAACAGTTATTTCTTCGTGTTCGTTTTTTTATTTTTTCAATATTAATATTTAGTTACAGGCTTATATTAGCTGTTAGCAATCATTTTATTTAAAGGGACGTTGGCTGGATAGGGCCCCCATTTGATTGCAGCAAGGGGCCCCGTGCAGTCTTAATTCGCCCCTGCCCCAATGTATTTCAAATGTTCAGGAGACTTAAATTTTAATTTACTAATACAACATTAACAATAATGTACAAAAGGAAAAACTAGAAAAAAAAATAATTTAAAAAAAAAACAACTAAAAAATAAACATAAACAATTCTATTGCTATGAAAGTACGTAGTGTTGATGAAAGAGATGGCGTAAATGGCGTAAGTGGAAGCATGTTAAAATTGGACCCTTCATATTTGAGAAATCTGTTGAAAAAAAACTAACAGAAAAATTATGAAGGGTTGTAAGCGATCCATTGCTGCAGCGATTCCCAAACTGTGATGCAAAAAATGTACAGACAGATGTATAAAAAAAAACATAAAAGGTCTTAATAAAAAATATATACACAAATATTTAATGACTCATTGAAGTGTTTATTGAAAATAGTCCCCCCCCCCATGCCCCTGTTTGTACTTACTTCTTTAATGCATTTTTTCATAGAAAGATCTATGCTTTAATTCTCCACTCGGTGGCTCTCAACTCGTTACAACTGTGCTTTTTTTATAAATATATACTTGACCAAGCTCAAGGTATTTAAAAATGATAGACAGTCATCAATGAGGCTGATGAAACCAAACGGCTTAGCGTGTTGTCCTGTGGGTTCTAAAAACTTCGTTGAGTCAATTACATCTGTGAGATTTTAAAAACCTTAATAACCATGATTGCTGCGACGCAATTAATGTAGCCCACGTAGTTACAGTCTTCTTTTTTCTTAAAATTTTATATTACCTACAAAGTTATGGATATAGATAATTATCTAAATACCGCCATATTTTACATGTTAACTTCTGTTTTAAAATTCAGAACTGTTCTGTTATGAAATTTCCGTAGTAAACAAAATGAGGAGTGAGACCGCAATTACACTTGTAAAAATTAAATTGAAAAGACGTAAACAGGGTAAGGGTTATATTAGCCTGACAGGACGTAACAAAACAGCGAACGTTTCGGCAAAGAGCCTTTTTCAGCGGACATACAAAACACAAATAAAATGAATATAAAAAATGAAAAATAAAAATTATAAACTTAGCTGCGGTGAAATCCAAAGAATTGGAGAAAGTCTTTTTTTTAAAAAAAATTAGAATGCGATTTCGTCTATCCTAGCTCATTGGAAATATTTGGTATGCTGGTATTTGGAAGTTTCCGCTAGTCGTCCATATGGAAATTATTTCGATTATACTAAAGTTTTACCAGAGATGTCACATTAAATATGAATACTGAGGCTTCTTCTTTGAAAGGACTATAGATACTAGTTTTAATAGAGACAGCTTTCAATATGCGTGCATTCAGTCCACGTGTATTCAATCAGAAAGTGTTCAATTGACATGTTTTTAATTCGCATGTTTTCAATCCACATTCGTGTAATCCCTTTGTGTTCAATACACATGTGTTTAATCCGCGTATAGTTAAGTTTCAAATACATTGACACATAACAAAAGATGTTGCTGCTAAATGCCTACTCAGCAGATAATATTGAAAACAAATATAAAAAAATTAAAAACGAAGAAGAACTTTTAAACATCTAAATGAAACGTTGGCACAACAAATCGGTAATAGAGCTGAATTAGTGATTGTTGAAAAGGGGGCGGAGAATAGGGGCGGATTCTACTTCCGTCCATTTTTCGACACATTTCTAAAAACACGCATCTAAAGAAGCTGTTAAAATGCCATCGTGTATTGCAGTTGATCCGCACCAGACTGCACCGTGTTGAGTGAACTTCATGAAATCTGAAAGCAAGAAAACCCTTCTTAAGAATAACTTTTAACTTCAGCGCCATCTGGCCAGCCAGGAAATAACACTCTATTAACTGTTACATTTAAACCTTATTAGACGACCTAATAGAGGGGGGAAAGGATGTCCTTAAGTTTACAAATAATTGTTTGTAAATCAATTAAGGCCGGTCCACAAATCAAATTTTCCCGTACAAAATTTGATCAAAATGTGTCGAGTAACCAAACAAAATTGCGTCACTATTTTGTCCCGGACTATTTTATTTGGCGAACTCATAATTTATTTTTAGCTATATATAAAGATTTTGAAAGTTGTGAAAACACCAAGTTTTGTTGGCAAACTTGATGTGTGGACCGACCTTAACACACTCAGTTATTTTAAACAACAGCTCTCATCTATGAAAGTAGCGCAACTTAAAACATGATCAAGAGATGTTGATAAAATACAGAAATTCTGGAGATGTTCCTCTACAGGGGCCTAACATTTAAAAAAATTAAAATGCGTAAGTACAGTTATTTATTTTAAAATTGGTTCTGAGATGTTAAATTGAATTAGATGACTTGATGTTACTTTTACCATAACGATCAACATTTTGGTGAGTGTATTTTGGATAGGAAGGAAAAAAGACGCGACCTATAGTGAAGACACGAGAGTCAAAACGCAAAGACAAGAAAAAAAAGTACTCTGGTTGTCTTTGAGATAGTCAAAGTGTATGAGGAAATAATTTTAACATGGTTAATTCACTCGAGTTTTAAACTGGACAGACCCGGTGAACGAGATTTTGATTTTGATACTACACAGGTACTCAAGAAAACAGATAGAGAATATTTCTTAAGCAATTATTTCGACACGTTTGTTATGATAATCTATTCAAGAAATAACTCGAAAGCTATTACAAGTGGCAAGCAGAGGCGTCAATAGGGTTGCTGTCACCCGGGTTGGTGGCTCGTGGTGTCACCCCTCTCACGACTTTATCCATAGAACTCCTCCGAGTTTTCCAGTGCCAAATAACGGGAAAATATAGAAATTAACATTTTTGTGTCACCACACTGATGGTGTCACCCCGGGCGGCCCGCCCCACCGCACCCCACTAGTGACACTACTGGTGGCAAGGAATAGGCTTAATATTAAATAGACTACATAAATTTCCTCCCGCCAATGTCAACAATAATCTTATATTTGTTTATAATGTTTTTTTAAAAAAATTTTTTTTTAATTAATGCATTCGCTTGGATTTGAACAACTAGTCAACTTGTGGATTAGAAGGCAAGCACTCGACTTACCTGTACAACGGCCAGACATATTCATAGAAATTTATTTTTTTTGTTTAACGTAGCTTTAAAAAACAATTTTGGCAGGTGCACAAAGATTTGTGACTTTAAACTCACAAATAATCTTGACTGAACGATTTGAAAGGAAAAGTGGTCAAATGAAACTGATGTTTTAAAATTGGTTTAATTTATTGTGAAAAAATCAACCTATTAATTGATTAATTTCGATAATTATATATTTTATATCGCATAAATAGATCCCATTAAGTTGCGATTCATTATATCGCGAAACTGGTTAAACCGCGGTAATTCCATGAGTCCCAAATTTTGTGAATAACTCAGCAAACTCGTTCTACTATGCAAGAAATTTTGAAGAGAAACATTTTGTGTTTACGTATGCACGTGCACATCTAAATGTATAATAATTATACGGTGGGAAAATTATGTAAGTTACAATCAACGTAAAATAATTAATAAATTGGAAAAAAAATATTACAAATATTGTTACAGCGAAAAGTGAATGAAAATTTATTTGCAAGATTTCGCCGTGACAATCCGAGAGCACTTTTAAATAAAATAAATTCGATTCAAAATTTGAAGGGATCTCTGTCAACTCTAAACAACCGTGATAACTGGAGCAAGGTGAGCACGACACACGGAAATATGAAAGTCGCAAACAGAAAAATAATAAAGGCGTTGAACCTTCCCCCTCCCAAGCCAGCTTTTCACAAGATGGAAAGGCGAGCAGGGAGAGACGCGATCAGGTCGAGCATTGGGGTCAAAGGTCAGGCCGAGCACTAGAAGTGAGACACTACGCGCGAGGGATAGAATACAGCAGCAGTATACGCTGGTGACAGGAATCGATAATTTGCCTCTTGCCTCTCCTCCGTGCTGGCGACACAGATAACACTACCTTCCGCTGGACGAGCTGGGCTTGAGCAATAGTCGACTACTGTGTTTGATTCCTTGAGGTGAGTCCAAGTGCCGTGAGCCGTGTGCTCATTCTAAAGGTTTGAGCAATCATCTATATTATATGAGATATTCTCTCAAAACCGAAATAATATTAGTAATAATAATAATAATTTATATTGTCAAACAATCTAGAGTTTTTTTTAAAGCTATAACACCATAAACCTTCAATGTGGCAGGTTTCGGTGGTCATTTCAAAGCCATGTTTACATTAGCCAATACATCTGATAAAGTAAACAGTTTACAGTACAGATGGTAGGTTGTTAGATAAATTGCTAAGTAAATAAGACCAACGAAATTATATTCGTACCGCCATTTTAAACTATACCTTATTTACCTGTGTAAAAACTCAATATCACAACTTCGCTAAGCTGCACGTAAACTTCACTTTCTCCCGTCTAGAGTGATAAACATGTCAATGTCATGTGCACATTTATACATTTCAAAAATTTTTTTTTATTTCAAACCAATTGCCTTTGCACTCTTCGACAACCTAAGTTGCCAAACAACGAACCCGGACTCGAGTGCATGCGATGTGTCCCTGCTCTGTGGATTTATTACACATCCTCTTCAACTGTAGTTAAGCCACACACAGAACGGGGTTTTTTTTCTCCACAAAATTAGTTAGTGAAAAAATGAATCATTGTGTTTTTTTCTAAGCAATAGGGACGTGTTTCTTTTGCTGATGGAGTTTTATGTGTGTTCTTTATCCCAGAGAGGAATCAGTGAGTTATTTTTTAGATCTAAAAATATTTTTTTAACCATGTTCATAACAAAAACAGAATGAATCCTTAAGATTTCGTGGGATTATTTTTCAATAATAGACTACATAGTATTATTGTCATATTCTTATCTTTATGAGTGGAATAGCTAGCGGGGGCTAAACAAATGGTTTCCCATGTGTGGAACACCATCTCCGCATAAACACACTATGCGATGATCTTTGTAAACTCTTTGGCCTGTGGATGTCGTAGTGACCACTCAACGATTAATACACCTTGTTTGTAACCCCTTCTGTTTGGGTGACCCCTTCTGTTTGGGTGACCCCTTCTGTTTGGGTGACCCCTACTGTTTGGGTGACCCCTACTGTTTGGGTGACACCTTCTGTTTTGGGTGACCTCTTTTGTTTGGGTGACCCCTTCCGTTTGGGTGACCCCTTCCGTTTGGGTGGCCGCTTCTATTTGGGCGCCTCCTTCTTTTTGAGCGACGTTTGCCTGTCCGGGTAAATCGTTCTTTTCTTAATCACTAACCACACACTAGAGACGTAGCGATTTGCTGGAGGGGCAGGGATACAGGCGCCGATTTATAGGGGCGCAAAAATGTCTTAGGATGCTACATGTTATTAATTGAACAACGTTAGTAGATAAAGGGGAAGGGCACCGATTTTATGGTCTGTCCCAGTGTGCAGAATATCCTAGCGATGCCACTGCAATACACATTTATTAATGTATGTAGAAATTATCCACCCAACCCAACCCCGTTCTTCATTGTTGTGATTGTTATTAACTTTGTGGACTAATGTTAATCGTGTACATATGACACTGAACGGATTATCAAAACCATCAAACGCCTCTTAGAAACAACTCGTCCCAAACAAAACACACATTCACACACAAACACGTTAACTTCTAACAAACTAACAACAATCATTCTTTTATCGATTTGAAAAAGCACACCACGCGCGCGCATAGAACACCCCGAGGAGACTAATCCACATCACTACACCAGAACTCAAACGCAGCCGCAGTCTGGCCGTGACGGAGGCCAGCCGAAGGAACGAAGTGACGATTGAAACTTATTGTATTGCCTTACTCCTTTCAACCTTGTTCGGCGATCTCTACCTAAAACCCCGTTGGCGCATTCGAGCGCTGATCGCACTTCGGTGGTGCCCCCCGCGACAGACCATCTTGAGCATCCTTCTCGGGATAAGTGTGTCAGTTTCCAGGACAACAAGAGGACCGTTGTTTTGTGTTACATTCACTGGATCAAAATACCAGCGTCTGCTTGGAGCCACGACCCCTGACACTGACACGGTATGTTTATATGTTGGACCTCGTTACAGCTTTAATGCAATGTTTCTGGCATTTAGATAAAGGATATGTTTGTGGGTTATTTTCGTTTTCCCTAATCTCCACACACACGCGCGGATAAGAATTGTTATGTTGCAGTTGTTACGTTCAACGTCGGTCTCGATAGAGACAGCATTACGAACTGGGGGAATTTCCAATTTCTGTTATTGCGAAATGTCTGGTAAATATGTGCCCCAGGCCGCTGCTTTGTTTGGCTCTGCCAACGTGTGAAGCCCGACCGACTCGCAGAAATTTTAGTCGCTATGCCACCCGCAGACAGGCCTGAAGATGTTTGCATCGGGTCATATCTTAAATTTACACTACATCTTCTCTTAAATTGTCTGATTGAGGGTTGTCAATATTACGCAATTACACATATAACGCTTAAGTTTCAGGTTTGTCGTGTCAATTGTTCAGCTTGGGTTGTGTTGCTATCAATCGGAATGATATTTAACGCCCAGTCTTGCTAAAAAAATTGCTTTTTTTATCATGTCATGTCATTAAATAATATCCATAACGGCCAGTTAAGTGACGTATGAAAAATTCGTTATTTGAGACGAGTTGCCAAAAAGACAGATTAATAATCTAAGTATAGGCTACTTGCTCATAAAGTGTAAAGCAACCGAAGTGGGGAGGGCTGTGGGCACTGGGGGTTGATCTCTCAGTCATAACAAACCTCCCATCGATACGGCCGTTAAACTTCTAGTCCTGCGCCCTGACCTACATTGGTGACGTCAAGGGGCTATAAATAACTCCGGATTTAGGACAAGTCGATCGCCCGGACGAAGTGCTCCTGGCTCATATTGAGGTGCACTCACCCAAGTGGCAATACATCTGACGTGACCGCTGATTAACAACTGAATCAGTTGGCACGAGGGTGTGTCAGTGTCAGTTGGCATGAGGGTGTGTCAGTGTCAGTTGGCACGAGGGTGTGTCAGTTTCAGTTGGCACGAGGGTGTGTCAGTTTCAGTTGGCACGAGGGTGTGTCAGTTTCAGTTGGCACGAGGGTGTGTCAGTTGGCATGAAGGTGTGTCAGTGTCAGTTGGCACGAGGGTGCTTCATTTGGCACGAGGGTGTGTCAGTGTCAGTTGGCACGAGGGTGTGTCAGTGTCAGTCGGCACGAGGGTGTGTCAGTGTCAGTCGGCACGAGGGTGTGTCAATGTCAGTTGGCAAGAGGGTGTATCAGTGTCAGTTGGCACGAGGGAGTGTCAGTGTCGGTTGGCACGAGGGAGTGTCAGTGTCATTTGGCACGAGGGTGTGTCAGTGTTAGTTGGCACGAGGGTGTGTCAGTGTCAGTTGGCACGAGGGTGTGTCAGTCGGCCCGAGGGCGTGTCAGTGTCAGTTGGCACGAGGGAGTGTCAGTGTCGGTTGGCACGAGGGAGTGTCAGTGTCAGTTGGCACGAGGGTGTGTCAGTGTTAGTTGGCACGAGGGTGTGTCAGTATCAGTCGGCACGAGGGTGTGTCAGTGTCAGTCGGCACGAGGGTGTGTCAGTGTCAGTCGGCACGAGGGTGTGTCAATGTCAGTTGGCAAGAGGGTGTATCAGTGTCAGTTGGCACGAGGGAGTGTCAGTGTCGGTTGGCACGAGGGAGTGTCAGTGTCAGTTGGCACGAGGGTGTGTCAGTCGGCCCGAGGGCGTGTCAGTGTCAGTTGGCACGAGTTGTGTCAGTGTACCTCTGTACTCGATGTCATTTTATAATACTTATACATTTAATTTGTTTATCTCTAAATATGGTGTCATCCTATTGTACATTTGGTGTATGCTAATAATTAATTAAATATGACGCAATCATTATATACGACGGTGTATGTTTAAATATGGCTTCTCATAGTATAGGATGGTGTATCAGTAGATAGTATCATCATACTGTACAATGGTGTATAACTAAATGTGACGTCATCATAGTGTACGATCGTGTGTCACTAAATATGACGTCATCATATTGCATGATGGTGGATCTCTAAATATGACGTCATCATATTGCATGATGGTGGATCTCTAAATATGACGTCGTCATATTGCATGATGGTGGATCTTTAAATATGACGTCATCATATTGCATGATGGTGGATCTCTAAATATGACGTCATCATATTGCATGATGGTGGATCTCTAAATATGACGTCATCATATTGCATGATGGTGGATCTCTAAAATGACCATCATCATATTGCATGATGGTGGATCTCTAAATATGGCGTCATCATATTGCATGATGGTGGATCTCTAAAATGACCATCATCATATTGCATGATGGTGGATCTCTAAATATGACGTCATCATATTGCATGATGGTGGATCTCTAAATATGACGTCATCATATTTCATGATGGTGGATCTCTAAATATGACGTCATCATATTGCATGATGGTGGATCTCTAAATATGACGGCATGTCGTTATCTACTGTCAAAATACTCTAAGTGTGGCTACAGCAGTATTAAATAACTCACAAACAAGTAACAAGTATTTCAAGAAGAAAAAAAATTATTACAAATGTTAATTTTCTTTTTAACGTCTAGACTATGTCATACAAAATAACTAAAAACTATCAAATGTAATCTAAACATTGCAGACATATAATTAATTATGACGTTGTTTACAAATTTTTATAACTCCGAGGATACAAAAACTGCCCAGAGATAGATTCTATATAGAAACAGCCGATTCATCAAAAAAAAAAAAATTAATTATATCTTAAAAACTTAAAATCCCAAAATTCCGTTTAACGAATATTAATAACTTATTAATATTATTAATCTTCCGTGTTCATAAAAAAAATCTTCATGGGTAATAAAAACAAAGTACTCTGCAGTAACTATGGGATGATTTGCTCTATCATGCTTATAAATTTATAAAATTAAAACGAATGTACATGAGAAGTTTTCAGAATTGTGTTTCTCAGACCGGAAGACGTCACATCTCAGTGTGCAATGTTGCTAATTTTAGACCAGTTTTTCTTGAAACAATGTCTCCATTCATGATAGTGGAATTGTAAAACTTTTATAAAAAGTTGTGTATGATAAAGCTGTAGATCTAAATTGTAAACAAGTTTTTGTCTTGGTCAAACCCACCAAGCTGATTCTAATTCAAATTAACGTAAAATTAGCAAATATCTATTGATGTAAGGTCTCAAGGAATAGTGGCATATGTGATTGTTAAATTAATGGAATGGGGTCCATCTGATTACCTCAGATATTTCTATTAATAGATTTATGCCTTGAAATTACAAGACCTATTTATTTTTAGCGCATTTTCGAGAAGTCGAATGCGCTATTGCACCCGTTTTGTCCGTCCGTCCGTCCGTCCGTCATCACCCTTGATCTCAGCATCCATAAGTCCTAGACCCATGAGGTATATATGTTTTTTGTATGTCCTGACCTGCCATTTGTGCATCAACACTCAGTTACTCGATCCGTTAAAAAACCCCGTTAAAACTACCAAAAAATATTTCGAATCGAGAGGTAACACTAGCGCAGGGAACGGCCGCCATTGCCGGAAGTCGAATGCATAATCCTTCAGGCATTGAAGAGTGGTGCGAAAGGGTGCAAAAGAATTAGTTGTTTTTTTTTAGTTGACGTCATTAGAATATGTGTAAAAGTTTAGAGAGTTTTACGTCATCATTTGTGGTGACTTGTAGTTAGATTAAAGAGAAAATAA
>MUZC01000986.1:515677-528316 GCA_002072015.1 Radix auricularia | reverse complement strand
AAAAAAAATTAATAATAATAATTTTTAAAAAAAACAAAAAATTTGAACAATTAATATATCATACTGGGACTGCATAAAGCTTTTTAATTAAAAAAAAAATTACACAACTATTTGTGTAAGAAGACAATAAATTTAAGGTTTACTTATGAACTAATACAAATAATAGTAAACGTTTCGGCTCATGCCTTCATCAGTACAATAACATAAATAATTACTTACAATAATCTTAAAACATATTAGAGCAGGTGTGTCCAAACTTTTTGCATGGCGGGCCATATTCCTTTATGCAAAGATATTCGCAGGCCGGATTAAAATAATATTATAAAAATGACATAGTATGATGAGTTTTTATTGTAAAATTTTAATGTGAATGGTGAAACTGAGATCTTGAATGCAGTAAGTGGTGAGGTCAGGCTAAATGCCATTGGTTTTGATACGGATGATATCACGTAGTTGAGAGACACTTATTCTCGTTCTCACACAGATCTTGTTAAAATTCATAACTGAAAATGTCTGCTTACACAAGTATGTCGAGCCAAACAAGCTAAGCATTTTTTAAACAAATTTTCGAATTCCTTTTAATCTCTCTTAAACCATGAAGCTCACTGTAAAAGTCAAAGAGAAGAAATTATTGTCTGCTGCCACATTCAGCATCAGTTTGCAGCTCAATGAATTCCAGCTGCAGATTGCTTGCAGTATTATCAAAATCTGCAGAGAAATATGAAGATTTTTTTAAAAAACATGTTTATCTTTTTTAGAGTTATTAAGTCATGAAAGCGTCTTTGAAATTCGTCAGCCATGGATGTGATATCTGCAACATACCTATGCATTTGCTAATTGAAGCTTCTTTCTGGTAAACTTGTCATGATTTCCTGCAGTGAGGGGAAATGTGTGGTCTTAGGCTGCATTTGAAAAAGCTTCAGCTTGTTCCGAAAGGCCTTGTTATATGAATATAATTGGTTTACCACTGCATTGTGCCCATGGAGAATAGTGTTAAGAAGGTTTATATGTCTTTTCAAATCAAACGAAAATGCAAAATATGCAAGACAAGCAGTATCAGATAGTTCTGGAATTGGTTTTTCGTTATCTTCCATTTACTGCCCAATTTCTTGTTTAATGTGTAGATGCGCTGAAGTGTTGTCCCCCGACTAAACCATCTTATATCATTGTGATACACAACATCTTTGTATTCTCTCTGGATGTCAAGAAGACACTGCTAAAACTGGTTGTGAAACAGGGTTTTAGAGCGAATAGAGTTCATATCCTTCATCACTGGCTTAAGGACACGATCACATGAAAGGTGTTTAGCACAAAGAACTCCTTTATGAATGATACATGTGAAGTTTAAAAACTTTGCCAGCCTGACTAAGCTGACTTTGTTTTGCTTGTCAACTGTGCTCACGAGTCATGGCGATAGCCATCAGTAATAAATAAAGATATTGTTTACTTAGTAATTTAACGTCATAGACAGCAGAACAAAAAGAACCAAATACATTTGTTCCTCTCGTCGGTCTTTAAGACTGAAGTCTAGTAATTGGTAAACAATACAATGTTTTCGACTTTTGCCATCCTTTGACGTACTCAAAACGGTAAAACTTGTCGACTTTGCTTATGTTTATTGTTGTTAAAAAAATAATTGGTTAGTTAATTAATTATTTCAGATGAGGCCGCGGGCCAATAAAAATTGCTTCGTGGGCCGGTTTTGGCCCGCGGGTCGGACTGTATTAGAGTCTATGTGATAAAAAATGAAAAGAAAAGAAAAACAAAAACAAAGGACACAGGATATAAGAAAAAGTAGGAAGTTGAAGTATCTAAAGTAACAGTGAAAACCACAACGGGAAAACGATTTTGCAGTCAGGTAAAATTGTGGATTTGGTTAATTCCATATGGAGCCAACGTACCAAATCGTTTTATGAGTCTATTTTCCATGTGGACTCTATCATGGTTATTGGTTGCATATAGATACCAGTAACTGCAATATCCAAAATGCCGTCATGGTCAACACTGTTAAAATGTTTAGACACAGGACACTGAGCCTGTTTATTTATATTGTACAGGTGTTCCGAAACCGATCTCCAAGACGACGACTTGTCTCCCACACATAAAGTTTATTACATCTCTTGCAAAGAATTGCATAAATCACGTTGCGACTTGTGCAAGTGAATCCATCTGTTATTACGAATAGCTCAAGGGGGGGGGGGAAGAAATTTTGTTAATTTCAACCACATATGGACAAGTATTGCAACGGTTACGGTTGCAACCTTTTGTTCCAATATGTGCTTTCATTGTGGGAAGGTGACTTCTTACAAGTATGTCTCTGAGGCTTCTATTTCTCCCGAAAGCAAAAAGAGGAGGTTTTTTGAAGACCTGTTGAGTTAGAGGGTCAGCCATAAGGATTGGCCGTTTTTTATAATCACCTGGCGGGCTTTAAAATTATGAGGATGGAAAGTTAAAATAAATTTGGATCGATCACATTGATCGTGAACAGGTGATGTAAATGTGTCCTGTCTGGTCATTCCTTCAATTCTATTGACAGCTGATATTAAAATTGTTTCCGGGTTTGACCTCCTTTTAAAAAAAAGTCCAGCATTTCATCACTTCTTTCGAAGAAGTCTGCCTCATCTCTGCAGAGTCTTTTAAGTCTTAATAGTTGTGAAAATGGGATAGAGTTTCTCCAAGATTGAGTATGGGACGATGTATACAGAAAGAAACTATGGCTGTCTGTAGGCTTGTAAAAGACGGATGTTGATATTTTGTTTTCTTTCAATTTAATTTGTATGTCCAAAAATTAACAGCACTCCTATGAATAGTTGATGTGAATTCGATTGAAGGATGGAAATCACCAATGAAGTCAATAAAACTTTGCAATTGCTGCATGTACATTTTGGTTATTCCAATACAATCGTCAATGTATCTCTTGTAGTACTCTGGACAGATACCTTGGTAATTTTTACTCCATAGGTGTTCCAAATGGCCCATAAATATGTATGCATAGTTTGGTCCCATTTTCGTTCCCATAGCAACTCCACTAATTTGATTTTTTAAAAACTGTCCGTTGAACTCAAGCGAGTTTAAATTTAGGACCAGCTCAGTCAATCGTAGCATGGCACTTGCTGGGAACTTAAGATTTGCCTTCTTGCTTAGAAAAAAAATGAAATTGCAGAGAGGCCATCAGCATGAGGAATTGATGTGTACTATAAAGAAACGTCCTTTGTAAATAGTAAGTGAAGGGGGGCCTCATCCTTTTATCATTTTTGAGAGTTTCTTCAGCATGGCTACTTCCTCCATGCATATGTGACCTAAAATACACAATACACAAACAAAGTGTGCAATGAAAACAATAAATTTGAGCCTTTTATAAAAAAAATATCCCGTGTCAGTTTAAAAATAAAGCTCACATTTATTGTTTTCATTGCACAATTTGTTTGTGTACTTTGTATTTATTTAAAAGCTTTATCGCAGTCTTATTCTATCTATATTTATTAATCTCTACGTACCCCAACCATTCGAGGCACCACGCGTGCATCTGTGTGTATTTCTCTTCAACGAGTTTGTGCACACAAGAATGACGGGTGACCCTCGCTTAGGTCGACCACCGACCAATCTGTTGGCAATCAAAGGTGGTAGCTGGGGGTGGGGGTTATCGAGACCAACAATGCATCTTTCGTTAAATTTCGTTATTCCTTTACATAATAACATGCATTTTTTTATTGTAGTGGTTATTACATCCGCCTAACACGCGGAAAGGCGTGGGTTCAAGCCCCTGCTAAGACGTTATTTTTTATTATTTTTTAAATATTTTTGTTTTTGAAGTTCCTTTCCACCTTTCTTTTTAAAAATGACTTGGCAGCGTGGCTTAACTTCGGCGACGTGCTCTCCGTTGTTCTTAGTAATGGAAAAGAAGTCATACACTCTCCTCAACAATACGCTCAGTACATGCATACTTAAGGAGTATATGGTGGTGAGCAGAAATTATCGCGTTGTCCGAAATCATCATCATCAGGTGTCCTTTGGGTTCCTCTGTCAAAGCTCGCCACTGTGCACGGTCCCTTGCCAGTCGTTTCAATTCTTCCCAGCTCTTTCCAGTTCTTCCAGCCTCATCTAACATGCTCCGTCTCCATGTACGCTTGGGTCTTCCTCGCTGGCGTTTGCCCTGGGGGTTCAAATCTAAGGCCTGCCTCACCCTGTTGTTATCTATCCGAAGAGTGTGTCCAATCCATCTCCACTTCCTTTCCATGATCTTTTGTTCCACTGTCCTTTGTCCACACATCTCCCACAGTTTGGAGTGTCGAACCATTTTATTTCCAGAATATTTCTGAGGCATCTGTTAACAAAGGTTTGGAGTCTATTTTTTGTTGTCTCTGTCATTCGCCATGTTTCGGATCCATAAAGTAGTAGGACCGTTTTAACGTTGGTGTTAAAGGTCCTTACTTTTGTTTTGACAGAAATGTATGTAGATCTCCAGACCTGTTTCATATTGGCAAATGCCTGTCGTGCCAAATTTATTCTACGTTCGATGTCCTTATCTGTTCCCCCTTATACACTGACCACACTCCCAAGATAACAAAGTTGTTTACTTGCTCCAAGGTACAGTTTGCTACTTGTATGTCTCCATCTTGCTGGTAGTTGATTTTCAAAAAATTTGTTTTTGTTTAATATTGATATTAAGCCCTACTCTTTTCCCAGTCTCGCTCAATGCTACGAGTTTGTCTTGCATGTCTTGAAGTCTGTGGGACAGAATGGCCAAGTCGTCTGCTAATTCCAAGTCCTCTAGTTTTTTCATTATGTTCCACTGGATTCCTTTTTCTGAGATTGCATATGCTTTTTTGTGACCCAGTCTAACACAAGAAGGAACAGAAGTGGTGAGAGGAGGCATCCTTGTTTGACTCCAGTTGTGACATGGAATTCATCAGTTAATCTACCATTATGTACTACTTGGCAGGTGAAGTTTTCGTACCGATTTTGGATGATGCTTGTTATTTTGTTTGGTATTCCACAGTGCCTCATTATTGACCATATAGTTTCTCTATTAATGCTATCAAAGGCTTTTTCAAAATCCACACATATGGTATAAAGTGGAGATTGCCATTCAAGAGATTGTTCTATAATTATCCGGAGTATTGCTATTTGGTCAATGCATGATCTTCCTTTTCTGAACCCAGATTGTTCTTCTCTCAGGAGATTATCGCAGGCATCTTTTATTCTGTTAAGTATTGTTCTGGTTGTCCGAAATACTTCCCGCCAATATCATCATTTATTTCCGAGATCATCTTCGAGTTTATGGCCATTACGAAGTTACCTTGCCTTTAACACGTGATGACTTTTTGGTGCCAGCTATTGACAACATCGATATGTCCACTGACTGTCCACACAAATTTAACAGCCACCTAATCATACTGATGGGACAAATACCTTGCCACTTACCTGATTAACATATACAACCGCATTTCAAAATATACTCTATGGAACAAACAGATTTCGCAGAAGAACCTCAATCCACCATATGTATACATATATATATTCTATACTAATAAAAGGGAAAGCCTGACTGACTGACTAACTCACTCACTCACTGATTCATCACTAATTCTCCAACTTCCCGTGTAGGTAGAATCATGAAACTTTGGGAGATTGTTGGGTACACTCTGACTACGAAAATTGGCGAAAAAGAATTTTGAAAATCTCACTCATGTGGGGCCGGGTGCCCAAAAACTTTTTTTGCCTAGATCACTAATTCTCCAACTTTCCGTATAGGTAGCAGCATGAAACTTTAAGAAGTTGTTAAAGACTCTCTTACGACAAAAAATGGTGAAAAAGAATTTTGAAATTCACACTCATGGGGGGCGGGGCCCCAACACTGTTTTTCTCCTTATATAAGCTATATGCTAATTGAAAATCAATAATTCGTCTATTTCCCTGTAGGTAGAAGCATGAAACTTAAGAAATATTTTGAGTACATGCTTCCAACGATAATTGGCAAAAGAGAATATTAAATTTCCCACTCATGGGGGCTGGGGCCCCGAAAACGATTTTTTCATTAAATGAGCTATATAAACATTGAAAATCACCCATTCTCCTATTTTCCGAGTAGGTAGACTCATCAAATGTTGGGGATTTTATAAATACACTTTCACGATGCTAGCAGGTGAAATAATTTTTAAAATTTTTCTTACAGGGGGTCTGGGGGCCCAAATTTAAAAACTAAAATCACTATTTCTTCCATTCACCATGTAGGTGGAGAGCATGAAACTTTAGGAAGTTGTTGAATTTAATCTCCCGATGATAATTGGCGAAAGAGAATGTTAAATGCCCACTCATAGAGGTACGGGAGCCCAAAAAAATGGGGCCCCATAAACAAATTTGTCCCCTTATATGAGCTATTTACAAATTGCAAATCAATAATTCTCCTATTTCCCGTAAAGTTTGAAGCATGAATCTTTGTATTTTTTTAAGTACATGCTTCCGATGATAATTGGCAAAAGAGAATGTTAAATTTCCCACTAATGGGGGCCGGGGCCCCCAAAACATTTTTTTCTTTATATGAGCTAAAAAATTGAAAATCACTAATTCTCCTATTTCCCATATAGGTAGAAGCATGAAACTTTGAAATTTTTTGAGTACAAGCTCCCGACAATTGGCAAAAAGAATGTTAGAATTCCCTCTAATTGGGTACCGGGGGCCCAAATATATTTTTCTTATATTTAAAAAAAAACAACTTATCACTAATTCTCCAATTTTCCGTGTAGTTAGGAGCATGAAACTTTGGGTAATTGTTAAGTACCCTCTCAGGACAAACGTTGGTGTAAAAGAAATTTGAAATTCACACTCATGGGGGCTGGGACCCCAAAAACGTTTTTTTTTCTTATATGAGATTTATAAAAATTGAAAATTACTAATTCTCTTATTTCTCGAGTAGGTAGACTCATGAAACTTTGGGGAATTGATAATTACACTTTCACAATGGTAGCAGATGAAAACATATTTTAAAATATCTCTTACTGGGGGCCGGGGGGGCCAAATGTAGTTTCTTTCCTAATATTAACTATATAAAAACTACACATAACTAATTCCCGCATTCTCCATTTAGGTAGAAGCATAAAACTTTGGGAAGTTGTTGAGTACAATCTCCAGATGAAAGTTGGCGAAAGAGAATGATAAATTTCCACTCACAGGGGGCCGGGGGCCCAAATATAATTTTTCTTATATTAAAAACCGACTCATCACAAATTCCACAATTCATCGTATAGGTAAAAACATAAAACTTTAGGAAGTTGTTGGGTACCCTAAAACGACGAAAATTGGCGTAAAATAATTTTTAAATGCACGCTCATGAGGGCCTGGGCCAAAAAAAAGTGTTTTTTTTTTCCTTGTACGTGCTATAAAAATTTGAAAATCAATAATTCTCCTATTTTCCAAATAGGCAAACGCATGAAACTTTGGGGGTTTGTTAACTACACTTCCACGATGGTAGCAGGTGAACAATTATTTAAAACATTCTTTACTGTGGGCTGGGAGGCCAAAATGTAGTTTTTCCCTAATCTAACTATATAAAAATTAAAAATCCCTAATTCTCCCATTCCCTATGTAGGTAGAAGCATAAAACTTTAGGAAGTTGTTGGGTACACTTTCGCGACAAAAATTAGCGTAATATAATTTTAAAATTCACACTCATTGGGGTCTGGACCTCTAAAACGTGTTTTTTCCAAATATGTGCTATGTACAAATTGAAAAGCACTATTTTTCCTATTTCCCAAATAGGTAACGCATAAAACGTTGGGGATTTTTTAAAATTACTTCCACGATGGCAGCAGGTGAAATAATATTTAAAATATTCCTTGGTGGGCGCTGGGGGCCAAAATATAGTTTTTTTTAATGCACTCACTCACTTATCACTAATACTCCATCTTCCCGCAGCAAAGCACGGGCAAATTGCTAGTATACTAATAAAAGGGAAAGCCCTCACTGACTGACTGACTGACTAACTGACTGACTGATTCATCACTAATTCTCCAACTTCCCGTGTAGGTAGAAGCATGAAACTTTGGGATGTTTTTGGAAACTCTCTCACTACGACAATTGGTGAAAAAGAATTTTAAAAATATCACTCTTTTGGGGCCGGGGGCCCAAAAACGTTTATTTTCTACATCACTAATTCTCCAACATTCCGTGTAGGTGGAAGCATGAAACTTTGGGAAGTTGTTGAGTATTCTCTTACAAAAAGAATTGGCGAAAAAGAATTGGCGAAAAAGAATTTTGAAATTCACACTTCTGGGGGCCGGGGCCTGTCGTGTACCGTTGTCTAGGGTTTTAGGTCCCGAGGCTTACACTCCAACACTGTTGTACAATTAATGCAACTCAAGTCCTCTTCTCATCAACAATCTTTCTTTACATTCACAGATCTTGTCGACTATGTACACTTCTGGTCTTCTCACTCACACCTATCTCCGTGTCTCCCAGTTACAATCTAGCCCCGCTGTATAGTCCTACAGGCTAACACGGCAGCTCTAACAGCTGCGGTATTCTCGTGTCCTGACACCGGTGACTTGTCTACAACCCACCGCTCTCTACAACATAACTCCTTGTCCGTCCCCCACACATCGGGACACCCGAGTTATATATCCGTCGGCCTGGACCGACCTTGCGTGGCCTGAGCAATGCTCCACGTGAACTCCCCCCCGTGAATTCGTTCACAGATCAAACATGAGTTTGTGACCAGCCAAAAATACAACTTTAAAACGCAGTGGTTCTCATACCCCTGACATATCCCCCCTCTTCCCTTAGATTCTACTCCCAGTAGAATCTTTTATTTACAACATCAACAAAAATAGTCAGGGTATGGAATCACTGCACATCATAATACATTATTATATACTTCGTTAAAAAAAAANCCAAGTCAGCTGAGGTACAGGCCATGGGGCGTCAGACACCAAGTCAGCTGAGGTACAGGCCATGGGGCGTCAGACACCAAGTCAGCTGAGGTACAGGCCAAGGCACATCAGATGCCAAGTCAGCTGAGGTACAGGTCATGGGGCGTCAGATGCCAAGTCAGCTGAGGTACAGGCCAAGGCACATCAGATGCCAAGTCAGCTGAGGTACAGGCCAAGGCATATCAGATGCCAAGTCAGCTGAGGTACAGGCCATGGGGCGTCAGACGCCAAGTCAGCTGAGGTACAGGCCATGGGGCGTCAGACACCAAGTCAGCTGAGGTACAGGTCATGGGGCGTCAGACACCAAGTCAGCTTAGGTTCAGGCCATGGGGCGTCAGACACCAAGTCAGCTGAGGTACAGGCCATGGGGCGTCAGACACCAAGTCAGCTGAGGTACAGGCCATGGGGCGTCAGACACCAAGTCAGCTGAAGTACAGACGATGGGGCGTCAGACGGCAAGTCAGCTGAGGTACAGGCTATTCGGCGTCAGACGCCAAGTCAGCTGAGGTACAGGCCATGGGGCGTCAGACACCAAGTCAGCTGAGGTACAGGCCAAGGCACATCAGATGCCAAGTCAGCTGAGGTACAGGCCATGGGGCGTCAGACACCAAGTCAGCTGAGGTACAGGCCATGGGGCGTCAGACACCAAGTCAGCTGAGGTACAGGCCATGGGGCGTCAGACACCAACTCTCAATACTCTCTTTACTCTATGATCAGCCAAATAATCCTGAAGGTTTGGCTGTTGGGTGGTGGGGGCGGCTGTTGAGTGGTGGGGGCGTCTGTTAAAGTACTCCAACCAATAATTGTTACTAGAGATTGAAACAATGGGAATAGAGAACACGAACGTAATTATAGGTTGTCCCGCTCTGTAATTTTAAGATCAATTTTTTCTAAGCTATTTTTAAAAATTAAAAAGTAAAGTCTTCTTGTCCTGCTATTTTGTTTTCCTTGGAGTATGGGTACGATTTTTTAAACCAAATATTATGGACATAATTTTAAAGCCCTTTATCATTCTAAATCGAAGCACACAATATCACACGTTCACTAATGCATATTTTTTTAACACACACACAAAAGAAATTTTCCCCCCCCCCCCAATAAAACAAAAATAATTTTTTTCTTTATAATTCTCCCCAAATGAAACAATGATTATGACTAAGGGCCAGTAACCCAGTGAACCCCTCAAACTTTCGGAATCCTTAAAAACGCTTACCGCAAAATGAGACCAACGTTTGACTTGCTCGGTCTTCCTAACTGAAGACAAGGAGTGTGAGAAGATAGAAAGATAATTTTCATTTAATAAGTGCATTTCATGATAACATCTAGGACAGATAGTATTTTAGTTGACTTAACTTAACATAGTCTTCAACGTTAAACCAGTTTTCAGTATTCTAAAGGCTTTTTTTTCATCAGTTGTTGGAAGTCCAGCAATAAAAAGTTAGTTGCTATGATATGACAATGTATTTCATACTCATATGTATCTTTCTTCATGTAAAGCCCAGATCCTTACTGCGATACAGCGCTATATAAAATATCAAATTATTTTCATTATTATTATTATATTGGGATGGTTTTTAACTTCATTAATTGTCAAAAGAAATAATAATAATAAAACGTTTGTCAAATTCTATTGAACCGTATCTAGCTTGTCCAAAAAGTAATAAAAGATATCTATTGTTAAAGCTTTTTAATCACACAATTTAATTCTCAATTTTTACCATCATATTCAGTAATTGTTTGTAACATACACAAAGACAAATGATAGTGTGAACACATAAAACACAGTTTTTACTTAATGACTAAAGTGTTTTCAACAAACACATCAACTGTTTACAAAACTTTAAACACTATTTTTATTTTCAAATCCTACAAAATTTTGTGTTATGCATCAAGAGTTTAACGATACTGAACAAGCATTATCGTCACGTGCAACAAATATTTTCGTCACGTACAAAAAACATTTTCGTCACATGCAACAAGCATTTTCGTCACGTGCAACAAGCATTTTCGTCACGCCCAACAAGCATTTTAGTGACGTGCAACAAGCATTTTCGTCACGTGCAACAAGGGTTTTCGTCTTGTGCAACAAAGCATTTTCGTCATGTGCAACAAGGGTTTTCGTCGTGTGCAATTAAGGTTTTCGTCATGAGCAACAACGGTTTTCACCCATTGCTATTAAGGTTTTCATCAAGTGTAATTAAGTTTTTCATCATGTACAACAAGGGTTTTCATCAAGTGTAATTAAGATTTTCATCATATACAACAAGGGTTTTCATCATGTACAACAAGGGTTTTCATCATGTACAACAAGGGTTTTCATCATGTACAACAATGGTTTTCGTCATTCAAAACACAAGCATCAAATTAACAGAAATAAATTGTATTGTAATTCTATATTAAAAAGAAACAGTGTACACTGTTTACATTCCCAACAAAGTTATCTGTCATGAAACATAAATGTGACATCAAACACAAGTCTTATACCATTTTCTCCTGTTTGCTTTTGTATATATTGACAGTCTCAAAAAGATTCGCCTCAGCCTAAAAAACGTTGCTTGTCCTTATATCAGTCTACGGTCTACATAAACGCACAATCCAAAACTTTAAGACAATTAAAATGCACCAACAGCAGTAAGACTAGAACTGGCATTTATTTCATCATTGCCTAACCCCATTCTATTTATAAAATGAACTCGACCGTGAATTGTTATGTCCAAGAAGAGAAATTTGAAAATACCTATTTCTGATGTTCTGGTTCGACGTGAAAATTCTGACATTGATCACGGATAAAGTGCTGGAT
Organism: Radix auricularia; assembly: GCA_002072015.1. Lineage (NCBI taxonomy): Eukaryota > Metazoa > Mollusca > Gastropoda > Lymnaeidae > Radix > Radix auricularia. The sequence goes on along the minus strand of MUZC01000986.1, from coordinate 516,589 downwards.
TTTGTATTTGCTGTACCATCCCTCCCCTCTCTGGCCGTTAAACTCTAAGAGATAGCGGCATGTAAGCACACGCATGGCTTTCAACGGTGTGATACTGTTCTCTAGTGTACACGTCATTAAAATGTGTATGAAACACAAACTGAGAATACTGGAAAATTTAGTTTTTCAAAAATGGAATTCTTTTGCCATCTGGTTGACTATGGAATTAAGTCTTTAGTAAAAGATTTTCTTAGCTGTGACATCACAAAAGATGCTTATGTTATTATATCATATATAAGAACTTAAAGATGTCCCTTCTGTAATTTTAGCAAACTGTAAAGATTTGGAAGCCCTTTAAAAGGACATTGAATAACATTGTGATCAAATAGGAGTGGTGGGTTCTCAATTGGAAAAAGCAAGTTAATATGTTTGGAAGTTTTGAAATTCATAAGAAAAATGAGTCGTGTGCCGAATTTGAGAACTGATTAAGAACTATAAAACTGATCCATAAAGTGCTGAGGACGTTGATTTTATTTCCAAAGTAAATTTAATAAAAAAACTAATTAAAATCAATAACATCTCAAACAAGCTGGTCATCTCTCATGACACCCAGCTGGTCATCTGTCATGAAACCCCGCTGCTCCTCTCTCCTAACACCAAGCTGGTCATCCCTCATGACACCCAGCTGGTCATCTCAAATGACACCCAGCTGCTCATCCCTCATGACACCCAGCCGGTCATAATTCATTACACCCAGCTGGTCATCTTACAAGACACCCAGCTGGTCATCTCACATGACATCCAGCTGTTCATCTCACATGACACCGAGCTGGTCATCCCTCATGACACCCAGCTTGTTTTCCCTCATTACACCCAGCTGGTCATTTTTCATTACACGCAGCTGGTCATCTCACATGACACCCAGCTGGTCAT
>MUZC01000986.1:478570-511853 GCA_002072015.1 Radix auricularia | reverse complement strand
AAAAAAAATTCTCATAGCGAATGCATAGCCAGAGTTCAAAAATCATAATCATAACTCCAATCATATATGTATCATAATCCCATGGCAAACTCTTCATGAGAACTATCCTTATTTATACATTAATATAATTCATACAATATACTTATATATATACACAATCTCAGGGAAACCAATACAAATAATTTTACAACTTAAGCACACTAAGCAATCAGGGAAAAACGTATAGTGCTTGTCCACCTAGTGGGACCCTCCTACTGGAGCACTTCATGCTCTTATAATCATCCTGAGTATCTTTAAATTCCCCATAGAGGGACCTGCATGGAGCAGTCATTGCTCCCCTACGAATCTTTAGAGTCCCCATAGGGGGACTTCACCTGTATATTTAATGTCCCCATGGTGCGTGGGACGCCTGTGTTGTGGGCATATTTCATATTCCTCCCTAGCCACATATGTAATTCATCTTAAACATCAAATTATCATAATCATCAAAAAAAAAATTCAAATCAGTAACCAATTCTCATCATACATGTCATAAATCATGTCGTGTACCGTTGTCTAGGGTTTTAGGTCCCGAGGCTTACACTCCAACACTGTTGTACAATTAATGCAACTCAAGTCCTCTTCTCATCAACAATCTTTATTTACATTCACAGATCTTGTCGACTATGTACACTTCTGGTCTTCTCACTCACACCTATCTCCGTGTCTCCCAGTTACAATCTAGCCCCGCTGTATAGTCCTACAGGCTAACACGGCAGCTCTAACAGCTGCGGTATTCTCGTGTCCTGACACCGGTGACTTGTCTACAACCCACCGCTCTCTACAACATAACTCCTTGTCCGTCCCCCACACATCGGGACACCCGAGTTATATATCCGTCGGCCTGGACCGACCTTGCGTGGCCTGAGCAATGCTCCACGTGAACTCCCCCCCGTGAATTCGTTCACAGATCAAACATGAGTTTGTGACCAGCCAAAAATACAACTTTAAAACGCAGTGGTTCTCATACCCCTGACAGGGCCCCAAAAATGTTTTTTTCCCTTATATAAGCTATATACTAATTGAAAAAAAAAATTCTCAAACTTCCCGTGTAGGTAGAAGCATGAAACTTTGGGAGGTTATTGAGTACACTCTAACTACGAAAATTGGCGTAAAAGAATTTTTAAAATCTCACTCATGTGGGGCCGGGGGCCTAAAAACTATTTTTTTACCTACACCACTAATTCTTGAACTTCCCGTGTAGGTAGAAGCATGAAACTTTGGGAAGTTGTTGGGTACCCTCTTACAAAATATATCGGCGAAAAAGAATTTTGAAATTCACAATCATGGGGGCCGTGGCCCCAAAATTGTTTTTTTCCTTATATAAGATACTAGCAATTTACCCGCGCCTTGCTGCGGTAAGTTAGGATTTAAGTTATGGAAAAATGCGTCTTTTTTATAAAGCTCATCATGAGAAAAAAATCCTGTTAAGCCTGGTCCCTTTTTGGACTCAGGACGTGTTAGCGCATTTTCGTATTATGTATCAGTACTTATGTTAGATATCAGCATTATGTAGTTATCAGTAATTGTGTTTAGATTTTATACATATTTTTATGAATTTTTAGGAACTCTTGTGTGTTTTGTGGTAGGAACTCTTGTGTGTTGGCGGTGGTAGGAACTCTTGTGTGTTGGTGGTGGTAGGAACTCTTGTGTGTTGGCGGTGGTAGGAACTCTTGTGTGTTGGTGGTGGTAGGAATTCTTGTGTGTTGGAGGTGGTAGGAACTCTTGTGATATACATCATGGGTCTAGGACTTTCATACTTCCAGGAGCTCTACTGCCACTACAAGAGGTCGGATCGAGTAACTGAGTGTTGATGCACAAATGGCAGGTCGGGACATACAAAAAACATATATACATCATGGGTCTAGGACTTATGGATGCTGAGATCTAGGGTGATGACAGACGGACGGACGGACAGACGGACAAAACGGATACAATAGCGCATCTCGAAAATGCGCTAAAAAAACTATATTTATGCAATCGTCCCCCTAGTATATATATAATAGCCAGAACAAGCATAAGACGAGTGCTAATTAGCTTGACGAATGACCTTCGACAAGGCCGGCCAATGACTCTTTATGGTTGACAAGCTAGGGTGGTGCAGGGTGGGGGTGGCAAGTTGCTAACCACAGTGCACATGTTTCCAGACCAACAATGCGTCGGCAGTTATCCCCGCCCCCAAGGTTTATTCGCGTTGTTATGATTTCTTCGTGATGTAGTTTGTCTGTTCTCCCCCTCATGACCTTGCACTATCTATGTCCAAGTCTGAGGCGTATGCTGCGACGCGGGTGCATCTAGTATGTTATATGTGTCCTATTACAGGTTATCGGGTTTTTTTAATGTTATTGCTTAGGGTAATACAGCTTTTTTAAAAGAAAAAAAAACCTAAAATAAATCAGCCAAGCGAACTGGTAAAGAAAATCTTGGTGACCAGTGCCGGTCATTTGACCTAAATACATGATCTCACGCGAAAACACACGCATGCACGTATACATATACGCATAAACACACACACAAACACACACACACACACACACGTTGGCAGATTATTTAATTTCTATTAAAAACCTCTTTCATAATTTCTGTTTTTCTTGTCTTTTTTTTCAGACTCAGCTCTAATGGAACGTGTACGCTGTTACGGATAAAAATTCATGTTAAGTAAATCGTAAACAACAGCTCGCACATTTGTTGATGCTCAATAAAAGTTGTTGACAATCTTGAAACGTGCTCCATTGTGCTTATGAACATTTTAAAAAAAATTTTTTTATAAGTTTTAGGAATAATTAATTATAATCGTGGCTGAAATTTCCTGGTTGGTTCGATTCTATTAGCGTCACTTGTTTGTGTTGTGTGGTGCAGGGCAGCTTTCAGCAACATCAGCTCTGAAGACACATCGTCAACTTCAGTGGCAAGTGTTCTCTGGCTGACCGGCTAACATCTTCATTCCGGACATATTGACAGGTTTGAAAAGACATGAATTACACAGACGTTGAGCTACTCGCGACTAGATCAGAATGCATCGCATTTATGTGTTGCTGTAGGCCATAATTCAAGGTCAAGTGAATTGCCACGGATGATAGAGGCTCACACGGAGGTAGGTACCTGTCATCAAGAAGGTCATGCTCTAGGCTATCAAAGAGGTCTCTGTCTCCACGAAGGTCATGCTATAAGGTCTCAAAGAGGCTATTGTAATCAGGAAGGTCATGCTGTAGGTCCCTAAAGAGGTCCCTGGCACCACGAAGGTCATGCTATAAGCTCTCAAAGAGGCTATTGTCACCACGAAGGTCATGCTGTAGGCTCCCTGTGAGGTCCCTGTCACCACGAAGGTCACAACGCACAACGAGTGTAAAATCTTCGACGCCGCGTGCGTTGAATGCGGGGATGCACCTCCCCAAAGGGCAGCCATGCCCTCCCCCACCCCGCTTAGCAACAAGACCTCCCCCGATCCTGCTGCCCTGGGGGAGCGGCACCCTCTGACCAGGGCGTCCAGCGACGAGAGCGGCAGGAGTTTCGGCCAGGAAATCGGGACCAATGTGGGCGGCCAGTCCCCTGCCTCTGGACAGTTGACCGTTGGCGCCACCCCGGTCAGCACGGACAGCTCGTTAGGGTCGCGTAAGCGTGACGTCATGGGTATACAGGTAAAGAACTTTTCATTTTTGTCTCGTCTACAGCAACCTTCTTTTAAAATAATATCACCTCTCCGACTTTGTCTGTTTTAAAATAAAAACCACGTCTGCTGCTTTGTTATAACCGGTACCTCTTTCACTGGAAAAGACGTAAACAAAGTAAGGGTTAGCCTGACAGGACGTAACAAAACAGCGAACGTTTCGGCAAAGAGCCTTTTTTCAACGGACATACAATCGACAAATAAAACAAATATAAAAAATAAAATTGAGAAACTTAGCTGCGGTGAAATCCAAAGAATCGAAACGTTCGCTGTTTTGTTACGTCCTGTCAGGCTAAACCTTACCTTGTTTACGTCTTTTCCATTTAATTTTTTATAAGCCTGATTGCAGTCTCACCCCTCATTTTGTTTACCTCTTTCACTGATACCTCAACTACGTCAACAACAACTCAGTGTCGTAGCTAGAAATTTGTAGGGGTTTGGAGACCCGGGGAGAGGGCTTAACCTCTTTGGGGGCTCCACATACATAGCGGTAGGGTATAATATTTAATGTAAAAAAACAATTCAGACACTAAATTGGGGGCCCCTCTCAAGTTGGGGCCTGGCGGGACTTTCGAATTTCGCACCCCTCCCCTACCATAGCTACGCTCCTGCAACAACTGCTGTAACTACTAATACTACTAACACTACTACCACTTTTACTACTAATACTAATACTACAAATTGAACTACTACAACTAATAATAATAATTATTATTATAATTCTACTTCTAGAACTATACTACTACTTCTGAAAGCACTACCATGCTGATTTCACAAATCATGTTGAAAAACTTACAATTAGGAATTGAGATTAAATTACTAAGTACCTGTACAGTTAGAGTTAGAGCACTAAATAAACAAAATGTTTTGGAATGAGTTTTACATTAATGAGTGTGAGATGGTTTCATAGCCCTTTCTCGTTAAAATAACCTGAGTGCATCAAGATAAATCACCCAACAAATCAAACGATTTCAGGATTCAATATAAATTTGAGACTAAAGAAATCGATAATGTCAAAGTTGAAAATTTCAAATAGTTACAATATTTGTTAAGTGATTACAATAAATTGTTTTTGTAGATACTTTGACATAAATATAAATCTTAAATGTGATTCCAACACTTACTTTAGTCTCGTTAATATGTTTACTCTTGATTTATTATTATACATCGCACAATCGTAGTCCTAGTTTATCTAGTAAGAATAACCCGTTAGATATTATATATTAAGGATATTACAGACATCGAATGATCTTCCGTGCAGTAACATATACGAATTTAGATCACAGACTATACTTTACAATACTCATGACTCATGGTCTCACTTGTAGACTATATTAGATATACGGGTTACATTACGGCATTTTATTTATCTAACATTAACTCACTCGTAAGATCTGATTGTCTTAGAACATAGCAATAATTATACTATGGAAAATCACAGATGGTAACTCAGGTTAATGGCTTTCAAACCTAAATTTAGCCTAGCGATACTAACACTAAGTAATGGCTATCCAAGCCAAAATGTAACCTGGTGATACATCCACGTAATGGCAACCTCTACTTATGTTTAGTCCAGTGATGCTTACATCTAGGTTATGGCTACCTATATTTATATTTAGCCCAAAAGATGCTTACATTTAGGTAATGGCTACCTATATTTATATTTAGCCCAGTGGTGCTTACATCCACGTAACGGCTATTTATACTTATATTTAGCCCAGCGGTGCTTACATCTAGGTTATGGCTACCTATACATATATTTAGCCCAGTGGTGCTCACATCTAGGTAATGGCTCTCTCAACCTTCCACCAGGACACCAAGCAGGTCAGCCGAGTGGACTTTGGCGACTTCTACCCTGACGGCGGGTGGGGCTGGGTGGTCCTGGGAGCGGCCACCCTCGTCCACATCATGTGCAGTGGATTTCACCTGGCCTACGGGACACTCTTCCTCACGATCAAATCAAAGTTCCACCTCTCGGATCTCTCCGCTGGTCAGTATGAACAACTTCCACTTTAAGATTACAAGAACAACTCCTCCAAGGATTATGTTTTTGTTGCTACTCAGATGCTGGTCTATAAAGGGGCCGTCCATAAATTACGTCACGCTCCAGAGGGGGGAGGGGGTGTAAGAAGGTGTGACAGTTTGTGACAGGGCGGAGGGGGGTGTCCGGCCATGTGTGACGTCACGAGGTTTTATGTTAAATTTTAATTATTTTGTTAATTTAAAAAAATATATTTTTGTACCAAAGTGTGACGTACTTAGAGAGGTGGGGGTGTCCGAGATTTGCAACAGGGGTCTCCAAACTTTTCTGCCGGAGGGCCGCATTAAGTGTCAAAAAGCAGTTTGGTGGCCGACTACTAACCTCCACATATTAAGTTTTGTGGTAAACTACAGATAAAAATAGGGCTATCCTCCGATTCCCGGTCCACAATTATTTTACGCTAATAAGGGGAAATAACCAGATAGTACATGAAAGTATGTTAATTATATGTTAATTATTGATAAAAATAGACAAGTGATACATATTGTCCGATAACCATTCATTAAATACTAAATATTGTAATTGTCACACAGTATTTCCAAATAGCTGCCGAAAACAGTCTGCTTGTGACTGTTGCGCCACTGAAAGGCCGACAAATAGCTTGCAAACAGAGCTGGACGTGAACCACTCTGATACCGGAGTTTACGTTTGCCTTGCATCCATAGTCCTTCGATAGTTTGTGTTCAATTCCTGCTAGTTGCGCTGGAGGTAAAACATTAGGAGTAATATTTATCGGAGTGGCTGGTCTACCTACCATAATTTGTTTTTATTTAAGAAGTTTACGCTGAATTATGCACTGATTAACTAAATAGTAATCGATAACTCACGAAAACTAACTTGGGACCGGGATTCGGAGGATTGCCAAAATAGTATCTTTTTTTGGAGATTAAAAGGTCTCAAGGGGCGGATGAGAGAGCCTTGCGGGCCGCATCTGGCCCGCGGGCCGTAGTTTGGAGATTCCTAATCTAGCACAATATATTCAATTAATTTTTAAGAAATATTAATTGTGATCAAATAACTTTGAACTGCAAATGACCTTTGGGTAGGAAATGGAATGCTCTTATTGGTGGACATAAATTATGAGAAAAAAGTTTTTGTATTGAGAATCTTTTCTCATAAAACACCTGATTGTAAAGAAATCTTTCACATCAGATGTGTTGTCTCTTGTAATGTCACACATATCTTGCGTTTAAAAAGTCATATTTTCACGTATGTATTGGTAGTTTCAAACTTTAATTGGAAAATAAGCCAAAATTTAGAGAAGTTGCTTACTAAGTAAGGCCCAACGTTCAAAAGCAAAACATCCTTTTAACAAGACGTTTGGTTGCAGTTGGACAATTGGTTATAACTTAGTCAGATTTTTAAAATACAAATTAGATTATGAAAATTGAGATCACTTGCCTTGTTTGTGTTATATTTTAGAATACACACAGATAACTTAATACAACCCTCAGAGAGACAAAAAGATAAAAACACCTTTCTTAATCCGCATGCAATAACAAACATATACAAGTTTTCTTTCTTCCTGTCTGGTATTCGGGCGTGTCATGGGTTGCCTGAAGAAACCAGGAAAGCCAACACTTTATCATCATTTAAAACTCTAATAAGAATACAGAAACAAACACAAACCATAGATAAACGTAGGACGCAAAAATCTTCTGTACAGAAGGTGCGTCTGTAACATACAAGATAACATAACATATGACATTTCCAAATGTGTTTCTATTTGTGTACCAAAATTGATTTGTGTGTACTAACAAAAAAAGTGTTTTTTTATACTTCATTCCTTATTCGTCTTAGGAGTGTGATTATATTTAATTTATGTGAATATCATCAAAGGTAGGGGAGAGATGAATATTTAAACTGACTTGACCAGCATTGTCACCAAAATATCACTGGCCATCGCCAAATAATGATCGTTAAAATAACGCTATTTCATCTACATTGGGACCATATAAATGAAAGGGGGGGGGGGAGATATAATAATTAAACAATGAAATTTCAGTTTTTAAGTTGCGCAGCACTAAAACAGTTTCAGAACGCCCTGAAGTAGTCGAGTCACTTCATTGAATATGATAAAATATAAAAACCAGAAAAGCCAACACTTTATCATCATTTAAAACTTTAATAAGAATACATGGCTAAACACAAACCATAGATATACGTAGTACGCAATAATCTTCTGTACAGAAGGAGCGTATGTAATATATAAGATAAGGTAAGATTAAATGTTATCACATAGAATATCATTTTACTATGCAAATTCCAACATCTAGAATATATATATGTGGTTTCGCATATATTTTATGATATTGTTATGACTTTTTTTTTAAATTGAACTGTTTAACCTACGCAGCTTGGCTGGGGAGCTTGGGTATAGCGATCTCACTCTTCATATCCCCCATCGTGACCATCATCTGTAGGAGAAAGTCTCCACGACTGTTCGCCGTCATCGGGGGTCTGATATGTTCCCTGGGTTGTCTGTTCCTCGCCTTCTCCGACCAACAAGAGCAGCTCTACACCAGCCATTGCGTCATCATGTCGCTGGGCAGCGGCTTCACCATAGTAACCGCCAACATCATGGTGGGAAGGTACTTCCGCCGGAAACGGGAGTTGGCAGAAATGATCCTGATTGCTGGGAGTGGAGTCGGTTGTGCTGTGATGTCAACACTCTTGAAAGAACTGATCAGGTACAGCTTTAACCTTATTTGTTTAATAAGTTATGATTTTCAGTTTAAGGTATTTTTCGCACCATAAGACGCACCCGACCCAAAGACGCACCTGGTTTTTAGAGGAGAAAAATATGGAAAAAAATATTCTGAACCAAATAGTGTAATTAAATAACTTATAAAGTATAGCAGGATTATATTTGAACCATATAAACTGAACATCAGTCAACAGTGGCATTGAGAACAATTATCACTGTCATTAACACATAAAGACAAACGTTTGAGTACTCTAGTCTTCTTAAAACACCAAGAACTCTTCTTCGCTAGAATCAGAATTCATGAAGCTCATTTGCTCACAATCACTGACATCACTTTCTTCTTCTATTCGGACCCTAAGACGCAGGCACTTTTCCTCCTACTATTTGATGAAGAAAAAGTGCGTCTTATGGTCTGAAAAATACAAAAAAATTTTTAGTCACACAATTCGTTTGTGTAGCCTATTACAAGCACGAAGAAATGGTCAAAGAATCATTTTACATGGAGGATGGAATTCCCACAACGCCATTCTTCTTGGATTCCCCTAATAAATTTCTTGCTTTCCCCAGAGCAACCAAAATGTTTTGTTGTTTTCTCAATAGTTCCCTGACCTTCCCCATGGTGATACCGTGAAAAGCCACGCACTGTTCCCCTTTTCTTCAAAGAAGTGTGTGACGTGATGCTTTGAGAGGAAATGTACTCGAATTCAACAGGGGAAATAATCATATTTTATCGACATAAATCTCGTATAAGTATATTTTCGATTGCGGTCCCGAGTTCACACAGCTTTGCACGATGTCAAACTGCTAACCATTGTTGTAATAAATAAAAAAAATCCTACTCCACAGTACCCATGTGTTTTGCAAATTTATTGTACTTAGTGGGAAAGGCAGTGGCGGTGCACTTCATTCGTAAACTAGCAAATTATCGATGAATAGCAAAAAAATCGTTTGAAAGGTAAATATAGCGACCAACACTGGCGCCTACCACCGAAATCAGTTACTTTCATCGAGGTCGGATAGTAATAAATATTTGATATTATATCGGGCTGTACTCCAGCTAGAAGCTGCGCTCACAGCGCCTCATGTAAAAATAGTTATACATATAATAATCAAAGCAACAACAATGTAACATACATCTTAGCCATAAAAAGGACATTACAGTGAATTTAAACTACGTTTATCATTTAAAGAAATGTTTGGATGTTATTAAATTTAATTTTTTTTAAAGTAAAGTTTGAAGAGACGGGTTCTTAGTGAAGTCTTTAAGGCCTTGGTAGTTAAAATACTGCAAATGTGTAGCTGAAGAGAATTCCCTTGTTTGGAGCTCTAAAAGAGAAAGACGTTTCGCCAAATGTTTTAGTGCGTGTCTTATAAACAGAGAGAATACGTGTGTCTGCAGAAGAAAGTAAGTGACGAATGGGGGAGAGCAGACATGTAGAAGTTCACTAAGATAAGAAGGGCATTAGCCAGAAAAGAAGTTGTGACAGAGAACGGCCAGTTTGTAATCAATCCGTGCCTTTATAGGGAGCCCTAAGAACTAGCTTGGCAGCTGAACTTCCTGTAATTTTTCAATTTATTGTTTTGGCGAACCTGAAGGAGACAATTATAATAATCAAGACGAGAGAGAATAAGAGCACAGACTAGAGTTTCCGTTGCACTAACTGTTAGTAAGTGACTGATGGTGAGATGATCTGACGGATGGCAGTGTATGCAGAGCGACAGATGGGAGTGAAACAGTTTTTAGTAGACATGGTGTCAGAAATAATGTAGATAGCGCTAGGCAGCCGCCTACCAAATTTCGTAAAGATTAAGGGGGGGTGGACCAGGCCATACATAAGAAAGTTTAACATGTCGAACGCTTTTAACCGTTAAAAACCGCTTAACTTTTGGACATCGGGATTTCAATGCTCTATAGTTGTTGTTTTAACGCCATTTCCCATAGGAAAAATTGAGTGTATATAATTATTTGAAATGTCTGTCATGCTTGATCATGCAACTCCTCCTGAACCATATCAGATAGAGGGTTCGGGTCTTTTGCAGATATCTTAAGGAGGTCCCAATGATGTGCAAATGCCCCAAAAATATCAAAAAAAAGATTACTGGTTTTCCTGGGAAATAAAAATAAACCATAACAGCTATAGGGTTGAAACAAACGCCAGACGATAGCTAGAAAAATTTAGAACATTTTGGAGAAGGAATTTTTGGAAAATGTTTTTTAGTTCGACTCCCGTAATTTTAGCAGCAATTTTTTAAAACAATTGTTTTATTTAGTTTCAAAATTATTGATTTGAAATGATTTTTATTGTAATCTACAATGATAGTTAATGGGGTTTTCACGCTTTGTGAATGCTAATGTTAGACTGTTGCGCCGTGCGCATCATATTGACACATTCTTGGTGTGATGTAGCGTGAGGGGATATGACTTCATATTTTGTTTACTTTCAGAATTACTTATTGGAATCGACTTTTAATGTAATCTAGAATGAATTCCCTTGACTGAAAAAAATCGGAAATTCTTTGTTGGAAATTGCGTTTAAATACTCATTCGAGTTTTTATTACTTGTTTTAATATGAGCAATCTAGTTTTTTTATGTACCGAGTACAGTCATCAACTGTAGCCAGAAACATTCGCGGGAGTGCACTTCACAACTTCCCAAAGTATTGCATTTTGGTCCTCCGGCCTCAAGTGATATTTGTACAACTTTTTATTACAGACACCTACACGGGACTGTACTCAACAACTTCTCAAAGTTTCATAATTATCGGAGGAAGAAAATAATTTTTTTAACGCTTATAAAAGAAAACAACAACATTAAGGGCCCTGGCCCAATCGGAGCTAAATGATAAGTTCAATGCACCTTTTGACTTCAATCTGGATCATGATGAATTTATTTGAATATTTTTTTGTAAATAATATTCAAAAATCGAAAGGTGGAATAAAATCTGAAATGTTTATACACAAAAAATTGGAGGCCCTGGCCATGAACGAATCAATCTCCTAGTAGATTTTTATACGGTCAGACCAAAGTTTCAATGTACTACGTTTGGTCAAGATCCCTCCATTAACACAGCAGAAAGAGTTTGAATTATTAGTATTATTTTTTACACATAGTTCATGTTAGGAAAATTGACATTTCGGGGGTCCCCGGTCTCTTTGAGTTGAATGAACGGGATAATCCTTAACAGGGGCGTCACTAGCGGGGGTGCGGACCGAACCGAGTGATACCATTACAAGTGGTTGACACCAAAATGTAAAATTCTATAATTTTTGCATTATTTGGGTGAGTTGTGAATGTTCGATACCAATACATACAGCACCAACCTTAGTGACGCCTCTGATCCCTAACAACGGTTAAATCCCATAAAGAGGTAGTCTCAAGGCTCTAGTCTAGACATATGAATACATGTCGATAACGTTGCGTCCAAGGGGCGCTTACAATAGATATTCCCAGAAGGGAGATTAACTTGAGCTTCTTATAATGTCGATTGCTTGAATGAATGTTATCTGAAGTAAATTTAAAAATAGGTAACTCCACTTGCCGCCGCCAAAGTTTGGATTGGAGGCTTATGTCTGGTGGTCAAGCGGCATGCGCGCTGGGCTTACGAACCGTGTGTCGCTGGTTTGAGTGTCTGTGAAGGCACGGATTTTTTCCCGTGATTTGTTCCTATGATTTGTTCCCGTGATTTGTTCCTGTGATTTGTTCCCGTGATTTGTCCCTGCGTCCACCCAGCTATGTGAGGAAACAGAGGCGACTGGTCATTGCACATAATCCCCTCATAGCCGAGACCTGTGAACGTTGCGTCAGTTGCCAACAGTGCGTTATTATTAGAATCAGAAGGTCTGTTCAGAAAAAGCGACCTTCAAAAAAATTACATAACTAAAAATTTTCAACAATGTCACAAAGCCATTTCTTCCCTTGAGGTCTTCAAATGTTTAATAAAAAGTTTAGTCACACATAGAAGATGCACGTAAGGGGATGGGAGTGGCCGGTGCTTTAGTGGAACTCAAAAACCAGTAGTCTTTAATTATTTTTTTAATAACTTGCACGTAGAAACGGAGACACGCAAGCGTAGATTTTTATAAGTGCAAAGGGTTGACTTCAATTCTTTCACCGGGGGAAAACAAATGATGACTCGGATATAAATGAGATCAATAAATTCTACCTCATTAATCACCACGTGTTGTTACGCATTGGGGTAGGGGGCGTGTGGCGTATGGTAGATACAATATAGTGTTTAGGTTGGGGCGGGGTGATGTGGATAAAAGTAAAAAATTGTACACATGTATTAAGTTACTACTGCACTGACCTATAGGTAACATGTGGGTTCGTGAGGTAACTTTTCATATCCGGTCAGCAATAAGTGCGGTCAGCAATAAGTGCGGTCAGCAATAAGTGCCCGGGTGAAAAAAAAAAGTTTATGAAAGTCTTTGGTGTGCATAGCTTACATTTTCTCCATTTCATTACAAATTCTAGATGTTTACTAGTTGCTGACTTCAACTTATTGGAGCTTTTTTTTTTTTTTTTTTTTTTTTTTTTTGGAAAAGGAGGGGGGAGAAAAGTTGTTTTCTTTTATTAAACTCAGCAGTGCATTACTGCTTTATATGTATGATCAGATAGTTGTGTTGATCTGTTTTCATCAATATGTGTTCTACACAAGTTAAAATTCATATAGAATAGGACTGCGATAAAGCTTTTTTTAATTAAAAAATACAAGATATACAAACACATTTTGTTTACAAACAACAAATTAAGGCTTTATTTATTGACTACTTCGGTGGTGCTTAAACATTTTGGGTGGTGACCCATTTTTATAAAAGACACGTGACCCTCGTCTCACATGAAATTTAAATAAGTTATTTTAAATTAAGTTTTTACAACTTACAGCAACTTGGAATTACAGTTGGCGACCCCCAGAAAACCCGTGGCGACCCCCATGGAGGTCGCGACCCACAGGTTGGGAATCGCTTAACTAATACACTCAAGCCTTAATTTATTGCTTTGATTTCACAAATTATTTCTGTCTCTTGTATTTTACACCAATTTGATCTCCATTGGGGTCTGTAAGTCAATATCTGGCTTACCACCAATTAACCGTTATTTTGCTGTGTTTACCTTGAAATTTACTTCTCATATACCATTCAGTTTTGTATTTAAATTCTCTCAGCTTTTCTCATAAAAACTTGTTGTTGTTGTTGTTCTATAAATAGAACAGTGGATAAAAAAATAAGTGGAAAAAATATAAACTAAAAAAAAATCGCTTAAGTCCAACTTGTAGCACAAGTTTTTGAAAAGACCGTCCGAGCCTCCTGCAAGAAGAGCTGTATAAATCGGTCGCTTGGCGTCACGTTGCCCGGGCAACGGTGACCCGGGCCTTGAGGGTGACGTCAATTTGTGGCCATATTTAGCCGGCACGAGCTCACATGTCGTGCTATCTATGGCAAGACGACCGAAAATAACCGTGGCCAGGAAAGATCACTGCGTTGTTGTTACAAGATTGATGTGGAGTTGCTGGTGAATTAGTTTTATTTATTTGTATGTTTTTGTCGGGAACGGGCGTAAACAGTGGGGATTGGGGGGGNGGGGGGGGATAATACGTACAAGTACAAGAGATTTGTTGATGTTTACAAACTTAAATTTATCTGGATGAGAGGCGTGGCGAGTCGAGGATTTGGGGGTTGAGGGCATAGGGGGCATGTGTCTCCGGGTGCCAAGGTACATAGGCGTCAAATTTGGGCTCTCAACGACACTTTATATTAAGTGAACAAGGGTGATCAATTGGTTAGACGGGGGAGGGGCATATTATAGTTTGTCCCCGGCCGCTTAATATCCCCGCTACGCCTCTGAACTAAACAAAGCAGTAGGAGTTACATAATTATATGTATTAATACATACAAAGAACAACGAGAAATCACATGGACCTGACTTATTTTTGGTAACCTTCTAAGTATGGGTATATATGATACAGGGGTCATCCATGAATGGAGTCATCCATGACTAGGCTCATCCATGACTGGGGTCATCCATGAATGGGGTCATCCATGACTGGGGTCATCCATGAATGGAGTCATCCATGAATGGAGTCATCCATGACTGGGGTCATCCATGAATGGAGTCATCCATGACTGGAGTCATCCATGAATGGGGTCATCCATGAATGGAGTCATCCATGAATGGAGTCATCCATGACTGGAGTCATCCATGAATGGAGTCATCCATTGCTGGGGTCATCCATGAATGGAGTCATCCATGCAGGCTTTCAATAGCTCTGGGATTAGCTAAATAGTATCTTGTAATGCAAATTTCTTCTCAAGGCTTCAAGTTGTGACTACACTATTGTCGGTGGTGGTGGTGGGGGGGGGGTTGATGCCCCGGTTGTATGAGATTATTTGATGCTGATCACATTCTGTCCCAGGTAAGCACGCAGTAAACAGATGGAGTATCAAAGTCTGCACACACACGCCACACACACACACACGCCACACACACACACACACACCACACACACACACACACGCCACACACACACACTCGCACGCCACACACACGCCACACACACACACAATATATGTCCTGAGTCTAGATGTCAAGGACAAGCGACGATATATACAGTTGTAAACATTCACACCAATAAGTTGCGCATGCTCGTTCTAGACGTGTTGGGGCGCAGCATGTGTAGAGTCTTTATTGAACGCCCTTATCACATTTGGTGTACTTACAGGTTGCTGCTACTGCTACACGTGTCAAACGCAATCA
Organism: Radix auricularia; assembly: GCA_002072015.1. Taxonomy (NCBI): domain Eukaryota; kingdom Metazoa; phylum Mollusca; class Gastropoda; family Lymnaeidae; genus Radix; species Radix auricularia. The sequence goes on along the minus strand of MUZC01000986.1, from coordinate 496,644 downwards.
TGGGTGAGGTATGTTAGTGAGCGCGGGTGGGGGAAGGGGCGCAAGTCATAAAATAACACAAATAGAGTCAAAAGATCTTATGAATTGTTCATTTGTTGTTGCCGCTCGTCACGTCTTGTAACTACATCGTCTATTAATTTGTTTGAATCATAAGCGTCACTAGTGGTTGCGGGGCTTCGGGACACATGGGGATCACAAGGAATGAAACCAAAATGTAAACTTCTCTACGTCACCGTTATTTAACACTGGCAGACTAGGCGGATGTCTATGAGGTGTGAGGTGGGGGGTAAACCATGAGCTACCGCACTGGGTGACACCAACCCGAGTGACGCCTCTGATTCCAATCATCTTGTTCCTGCCTGTGCTCCCCCCCCCTTTCCACCCTCACACTGATTAATTTCATATATTTTAGGCCTTATTGTATAGCTTAAACTGAGTTGTAACTTTGTCCCATAATGTGTACTCTAAACTCAGTTGTTCTGGGCGCCACATGCTTCCCAAAGCCCCGGTTACACTCAGGTTCATTCCCTGCGCTTTGGAAGTAACCACCAAATGTTTAAGATAAATGGATGATGCGAAGAGCGAGGGTTCAAAATTTGGCCTCAATTATTTATCAGTGGACTAGTCGGACTAGTAATAATCTTTCAAATTTTGGTGACTATAATTTACACGCAGTGTGTTTAACAAAAAAAAAAGAAAATAGCAACACGAGAGGTATCGTTAAAAAAGGATTTGGGCGTGGAAACATTGTCAAATTTGTATCACTTACTTTAGTTAAATAGGTAGTGCGTATGACAAATTCTAAACACTTTCTGTACAAATTCTAGTTTTTAAATTCAGGAAACGAAACAAAATTCTCAGTGATAAACTGACGAGAAGTCTCGGTAAGTGGAGTGGATGAGTAGGCTGTGTGACCAACAACCCGGCGGACTGGCGAATGAACCCAGCAACGATCGATACTGTCCGTCTACGTTTACTAACTGTGTGTCATATTCAGCGGCCCGACATGGCATTTTCGTCATGCAGTAAGGAGAAGTATAAGGAGGAAATGAATGACCAGGATCTCACTTTCGGTGTCATTGGTCCCCCAGTCTTTCTTATCTGTACAGCCACTCCTTCTATACAGAAGATTAGTGCGTCCACAGACCATGCTGGTCTGTTGGAAAGTAACCCATCGTTTATGAGTGTTCCACACTTTATTTCGCGAACTAGTTTCAAGTACCCATTCAGAGCTGGGTGGACTCAGGCACCCTTAGCCCCGAGAACAAATCCCTGCGTTCACGGCGATTCGAACCCGTGACCATTGTTACCCCAGCTGATCGTACATGCCACTCGACCACCGTGCAAAGAAAGACGAAGAAAAAAATGGCAACCATGTGAAATAAAACAATGCCTATTTGAAATACTCGTATAATTCAATGCCGCGGATGTCTTCTTCAGTCTCTGTATGTTATTTCAGCCGTACCAAAAGGGATATCAGGCCTTTCAAATAAAACGATGGTTATGTTTGTGTATGCGGGTGTGGGTAGGTGATTGGGATCGTTTTTACACGTCAGGGATCCCGTTTGATTCGTCTGGAATCCTATATTATACGTCATGGTGGAGTTTCTTAATCTTTCTACGAGATCCCCTCACATTGACCTCTGAACCTTTAGTTTCTGCTCTGTTAATCTCGAAACAAAAATGCTCATGATTCTCTGTCTATATTTTCGATTTTTTTTTTTAAAATATACTGATTATGTCCCTTAGCGTTAAAAAATGAGTGGCCTGGGCCTTCATATCATTGATGGTTAATAGAAAATTGGTGACAACTTTGGTGTTCTTTGTTTTGTGTTTTACAAAACATATTTTGGCGTTCGGCGTTACGGGGCTTTTGTGAACAATTGTTAAAGAAATAAATTTCAAAAGCACAAGGACACACATAGTCACACATAGTCATTCATAGTCATACATAGTCATACATAATCATATATAGTCACATACAGTCATATATAGTCATACATTGATAGAATTGGAAATAAAGTTGATTAAGTGAAAGTGAGGTGTATGCCATTGTATGCTGTGTAAGATATAATGGAGCACTAGGGTGGAAGAAGAGTAAAGCTGTATTGGCGGTAGAAGAGTAGAAACAAAAAGGATGTTAAAAGAGTGGAACACAATGGGTGGTTGAAGAGTGGAACACAATGGGGGTAGAAGAATGGAGCACTATGGGTAGTACAAGAGCAGAGCACTATGTGTGGTAGAAGAGTGGAAACAAAATGGGTGTTAAAAGGGTGGAACACAATGGGTGGTTGAAGAGTGGAACACAATGGGTGGTTGAAGAGTGGAACACAATGGGGTGTTGAGGAGTGAACACAATGGGGTGTTGAAGAGTGGAACACAATGGGGTGTTGAAGAGTGAACACAATGGGGTGTTGAAGAGTGGAACACAATGGGGTGTTGAAGAGTGAACACAATGGGTGGTTGAAGAGTGGAACACAATGGGGTGTTGAAGAGTGAACACAATGGGGTGTTGAAGAGTGGACCACAATGGGGTGTTGAAGAGTGGAGTACAATGGGTGGTAGAAGAATGGAGCACTATGTGTGGTAGAAGAGTGGAGCACTATGTGTGGTAGAAGAATGGAGCACTATGGGTGGTAGAAGAATGGAGCACTATGTGTGGTAGAAGAGTGGAGCACTATGGGTGGTAGAAGAATGGAGCACTATGGGTGGTAGAAGAGTGGAGTACAAAGGGTGGTAGAAGAGTGGAGCTCTATGTGTGGTAGAAGAGTGGAGCACAAAGGGTGGTAGAAGAGTGGAGTACAAAGGGTGGTAGAAGAGTGGAGCTCTATGTGTGTTAGAAGAGTGGAGCACAAAGGGTGGTAGAAGAGTGGAGTACAAAGGGTGGTAGAAGAGTGGAGCTCTATGGGTGGTAGAAGAGTGGAGCACAATAGGTGATTGATGGCTGGGAACACAGTTGAAGAAGAGTAGCGGAGAATATGTGATAGACGATTTGTAACAAAATCTATGTAACAGTAGAGAAGCTTCACCAGAGAATGTATGGAACATCCTTGGGTCATAAGACAAGACTGCTACAAAATAGTTGTAGACGTTGATGGCAAGTCAGATAGTTAAGGAATAAAGAATCTATTTCATAAATGAAGTATTTTTTTTTTAATAAAAGATTAATTTGTTAAAATTGAAATTTTATTGAGATTTATCTCTTGTTTCTATTGAATTTGTTATTTTGGTCCGTTCCATCCACAGGGCCATTGACTGGATGCATGGCTTGCAGTGTGTAGCTGGGCTCCTGGTCCTGACCATTGTGGCCGGGGCCATGTATCGGTCTGCCAACTTGTACCATCCCCGGCGCAAGGTCATCCTTCACCTTAAGAGCCAGAAAAAAAACAGAAGAGACAGAGAAGCGGAGAAGCCCCCGTACCTGGACTTTAGTGCCCTGAGGATGCGATCCTTGCGTGCATTGATTGTTATCTCTGCTATAATTGGAATTGGGATACACGTCCCTTTTATTCTCTTGGTAAGCTAATTTATCTCATAAAGCCCCATAAGGTTTTCAATAAACTTCCGCCTCATTCCCATAAGGATTTCCTGTATTGCAATCAACTGGTTATGAAATTTTAAAAATTGCGTGAAATCCAATTATATTATTATTGTCGTACTGACTTTATTTTTTAGGCTAAGAATGGTTATTTTACGCATCCAAAACACTGTCTTGAGTTAAATACTATATCTATTTACCTGTAGCTTAGTACTATTATTTTTGTAATAAAGAATAACAAAATCTCAACTTCAAAAAAACTTTAAAAAATCAAGCGATAACACTAGCGCGGGCAACGGCCACCATTGCCGGAAGTTGAATACATCATTTTTCAAGCATTGAAAAGGTTTTACTTTCCGTGATCTCATTTCTAATGAGAGTGCTATCTAGAGAACATTATGATGCTTTGGTAATAGCGGTCGGGAGCGCATTACAACACTTTGGGGCTTTAAAAGTTATAAATTATGTATTTATTGTCCAATCTAAATTTGAAAAAAAAATCAATTTTTTTAATTAACAGAAAAATGTTTCTCAAATATTTTTCTTAACCTAAAATGTACGCACAGTGCCATATAAATCTTATTTTATGATTCCAATTGATTTTAATGATCTTGAGAAGTTCTTAGTTTGTTACCTGTGCTATAAAATACTTTGTTAGGCATCACTAAACATAAAAATGACTTTCTTCCATTGAGTGGGAACAACTGAAGAAGGGATTATGATTTGAACCCAACTTCATTTTAAAATTTCAACATTATAAAGCATACTAGTTAATTTAGGGGCTTCCCATTGTCACTGTCAAAAATATGATAATTGTAAACTTAATTGTGTAAAACTTATTTCATTACCAACATTCAACACGGTATATTACTAGAACTATTTAAAAGTCACCAAAATTCAACAAGGTATGTTACTAAAACCATTTAAAAGTCACCAACATTCAACAAGGTATATTACTAGAACCATTTAAAAGTCACCAACATTCAACAAGGTATATTACTAGAACCATTTAAAAGTCCCCAACATTCAACAAGATATATTACTAGAACCATTTAAAAGTCCAAAAGGCTATGTTATCAATCTATCTGAAGTATTTGTAAATAGTAAATGGTACATAAACTAGAAAAGCCTGCTCTCATCTCTAAACTCTTGTTAAAAAGGTGAAACTGAAGCTAACATTCCAGATTGTATTGATATGAACAGGTGAGGACAGCCCAGGAGCACCACCAGGAGCCAGAAAGGTTGTTTCTTCTCAGTGTTTACCTGGGCATGGGCTTTGTGGTGGGCTGTATTGGGCTTGGCTACATCACCATCAGGAATAGCAATGAGTGCTACATATCAAGGTGAGTGCTATATATCAAGGTGAGTGCTATATATCACAGTGAGTGCTATATATCAAGGTGAGTGCTATATATCACGGTGAGTGCTATATATCAAGGTGAGTGCTATATATCAAGGTGAGTGCTATATATCACCGTGAGTGTTATAGATCAAGGTGAGTGCTATATATCAAGGTGAGTGTTATAGATCAAGGTGAGTTCTATATATCAAGGTGAGTGTTATTTATCAAGGTGAGCGTTATATATTAAGGTAAGTGTTATATAACTATAAAAAAGTGTGTTATTAACTCTTAATGTGCCATAAGGTTTTTGGAAAACTTCTTCCTCAGTGCCGTAAGAATTTCCCGAATTGCGATCAACCGGTTATGAAATTTAAAAAATTGCGTAAAAATAAAATCCATTTATATTATTATTGTCGTACTGACGTCATCTTTTAGGATAAAAATGGTTATTTTATGTATCCAAACAACCGTTTTGCGTTTAATACTATTCGTGCCTGTAGTTTAGTATTATTACTTTAGTAATAAAGTATAGCAAAATCGCATCTTTGAAAAAAAAAACGTAAAAACTTCCAAAACAACTTTGCGAATCGAGCGATAACACTAGCGAGGGAAACAGCCGCCATTGCCGGAAGTCAAAAACATTGTTTTTCACACACTGAAGAGTTTTTAATTTTCTTTAATTTCTTTTCTGAAGAGAGTTCTATCGAGTCGCGCATTATTGCGCTTTGGTAAAAAAACGGCAAATCGCGGATTATCGCGCTTTGGTACATTAAGAGTTAATGAAAGTGAATACTTCATGTCTAGGGAAATTGAGAAGTTGAGAGCTTCACTTCAAGGTGAGTGTGTAACAATACTAAAGGTGGTTTATTTTTAAAGTTAGCGCGACATATCTAGGTGAGTGTATAACAATACTAAAGGTGGTTTATTTTTAAAGTTGGCGCGACATATCTAGGTTAGTGCTACACATTTAGGTGAATGCTTCACATCATTTAGGTTTGACTACATCATTTAGGTTTGATTATATCATTTAGGTTTGACATGTCATTCAGGTTTGACCATATCATTTAGGTTTGACCATATCATTAGGTTCGACATGTCATTTAGGTTTGACCATATCATTTAGGTTTGACTACATCATTTAGGTTTGACTACATCATTTAGGTTTTAACTACATCATTAAGGTTAGACCACATCATTTAGGTTTGACTACATCATTTAGGTTTGACTACATCATTTAGGTTTGACTACATCACTTAGGTTAGACCACATCATTTAGGTTTGACTACATCATTTAGGTTTTATCTACATCATTAAGGTTAGACCACATCATTTAGGTTTGACTACATCATTTAGGTTAGAACACATCATTTAGGTTTGACTACATCATTTAGGTTTGACCATACATATCATTTAGGTTTGACTACATCATTTAGGTTTGACCATATCATTTAGGTTTGACTACATCATTTAGGTTTGGCTACATCATTTAGGTTTGACTACATCATTTAGGTTAGACCACATCATTTAGGTTTGACTACATCATTTAGGTTTGACCATACATATCATTTAGGTTTGACTACATCATTTAGGTTTGACCATATCATTTAGGTTTGACTACATCATTTAGGTTTGACTACATCATTTATGTTTGACTACATCAATTAGGTTTGACTATATCATTTAGGTTTGACTACATCATTTAGGTTTGACTACATCATTTAGGTTTGACTACATCAATTAGGTTTGACTACATCATTTAGGTTTGACTACATCATTTAGGTTTGACTACATCATTTAGGTTAGACCACATCATTTAGGTTTGACTACATCATTTAGGTTTGACTACATCATTTAGGTTTGACCATACATATCATTTAGGTTTGACTACATCATTTAGGTTTGACTATATCATTTAGGTTTGACCATATCATTTAGGTTTGAACACATCATTTAGGTTAGACCACATCATTTAGGTTTGACTACATCATTTAGGTTTGACTACATCATTTAGGTTTGACCATACATATCATTTAGGTTAGACCACATCATTTAGGTTTGACCACATCATTTAGGTTTGACTACATCATTTAGGTTTGACTACATCATTTAGGTTAGACCATATCATTTACGTTTGACCATATCATTTAGGTTTGACCATATCATTTATGTGGTATAATAGTTATGTGGGACGTGGTGGTCGAGAGGTAGCGCGCTCGACTGTCATACAGATGGTCACGAGTTCGAATCCACGCGAAGGCGAGGATTTGTTCCCGGGGCCCGAGGAGTCCCCGAGTCACCCAGCTCTGAATGGGTACCTTACTAGACAATAGTTAGGCAGCTGGGGTAATGCGTGCAACCCCTATAGCCGTGGCCTGTGACCGCTGCATCACTTGCCAACAGATCATCTCTAATGGTCTGTGGACGCAATTATCTTCTGCATAGAAGGAGCGTCTGTATATCTAAGATAAGATAAATTATTCTTGTAAAGTGCATTACTTTATTACATTCTTTCAACTATGTATCTGTCAGGAAAAACTAGCATTGCAAACGCCATTGTATGGCTGTTAATGTTAAGTTCTATCCGCCATTTTCGCTCCTCATCTATTCTAACAGTGTTAATAAATATAACTTACTATCTTTTAATAAATACTTCTTTTTTAAGAAAATTATTCATAGTTCTTACTCATCTGAATCTTTGTTTACCATAGGTTTCATGTTAAAAATGTTTTTATTAAGTTTAGTCTAAAGTATAAACCACTATGTATTTTGTCAATAAAATAACATTCCACCATTTATTCAGAAGACATCTGTGCCAGTCATCTGCCCTCCTTTGTGGTCTGTTCACACTGCTGCTAATAATGGCAACTGATGAGAGCTCTCATGCCTTGTACGCCTGGGCCTATGGGATTTGCTGTGGAAGTTATTACTACAGGCAAGATGTGATGACTTTGTGATAGTTGTATCAAGCAATAATTAATTATAATAAGTTTATCTTCACTGTGAATATAACATTTTTGTTTTTTGTTTTTTTATTTCTCCTTTTTTTTTCTTTTAAATATATATTTTTAATCTTTTTTTTTCATGGCGTTATATTTTTAAAACTTAGGACTCAACTCTTTTTTATTTCAAATAATGTCAGAGATGTAAATATAATATTTTTTCTTTTGCTAACAAGTTATTGATTCTAGAGATTTAGATTTTAACCAGTAAAACATAATCAACCCTTATAACCAGTGCATATATTCTGCAGGAACTCATGAAAACAGGATCCTATGGGCTATATTTAGTTTGCTTAGAAATAAAAAACATTTAAATTTAATTTGAGTTTTGGTCAGGGTCAAGGACTAGTTCCAAACTCCAACCTCACCCCTCCCCACTATTCAACACTTGTTTACAAAACACTCAGTTTACCATAACATCCTTACTTCTGAGGCTGATGTTATTGTAGTTAAAGATACATGCCCTGTTATAAATGTTTATGTAATTCTTATTAAATAATATTACCAAAGAACCTGGAGAAAAGTTGAAAATCTGTCAAGAAAGAGAAATTGGCATTGTTAAAATATGCTTTTTAAAAATATTTTTATGATTATTAAATTTAAAAAAATAATTAATGATAATATTTCATTATAAATAATTATTATTTAAAAGATTTTTTTTTCATTACTTATTAAGTAATGTGTGTGTTAGTTTTGTATAAATGAAAAGTGATAGCTAAAATGTAACTTTATAAAGGGAAGTAATAACACAGAGTATAACTAATAATAATGATCAATATAACAGATAAAATAGTGCAAGGAAAGATAACAAAGTTTAGATCGTTACCAAAATTATTGAAATCATCATAAGATGATGATAATTTATTTCATTGCTTTAACATAGACAATTTTATATTATATGCTAAAAATTACTTTTTTTTAACAAAAATCTTTAAGTCTTAAATTGGGGAGTTAAGTGTCATTCATTTGTTTAAATATGTATATCTTAATATTATAAAGAATTTTATTGAAAAATTTCATTTTTATGAGATTTCTTTAATCAATTTACACATTAACAACAACAAATAATGAACTTTGTAATCACCTCTCTTTTATTTTTTACTAATTTATCTTGTTTTTACTTTGAATAGAAATTTTAAGTTTCATGTTTAATAATAAATTCTATTGAAATGTGTTTGCAGCCTAAAGACCTATGTCTATGAGCTAGTGAAAACAAAGCTGATGGAACGAGCATGGAGTTTTCTGTGTGCTGCTAACAGTTTCCCAATGTTATTTGGAGCACCTGCAGCAGGTTAGCAAATAAATTTGTAGGAAATATTGGATGAAGTGGACTATAGAAAGTCCACATCTACTGTGACAACATAAATGGGTGGAAAAAATGATGGCAAACATGACATTTGTGCAATTTATGCCACATGATGTCCGGTATTCGGGCGTGGAATGGGTTGCCTGAAGAAACCAGGAAAGCCACCACTTTATCATCTTTTAAAACTCTAGTAAGAATACAGGACTAAACACAAACCATAGAAATACGTAGGGCGCAATAATCTTCTGTACAGAAGGAGCGTCTGTAACATATAAGATAAGATAAAGTTCAAAAAATCTCTAGGTTACTTCTCGCTTATAAAATCAAAAATTATTATGAGATTTATTTTGCTGTACCCTCAGCTTTTACATTGCAACTGTTTTACTTTAGTATTAATTTTATTGTTGTATGCTGAAAAACATGACATATTGGCTGTTTCTTCTTGTGTTCATATTTTCAGGTTATCTCATAGCTTATTAAATTTTGACTAAATTTAAAAAAGTGGCAACTCTTTGTTACTTAAGAAAATTAGTCAACCACTCCTTACTATAAATATTTTTACCATTACAGTATTTTGTCTAATTATAAGCTGTGGAAAATGAGTTTGCGCTAAACACAAAATCTTTATAATGCTCTGCCAGAGCCAGTGTAATCCATTTAACAAAGCCTTAAAAATTGCAATTATAATTGAAAAAAAAGGTGTTGTTAATTACTATTTTTACGTATAAAAAATATCATTTCTTTTAATTTATATTTCACTTTAATCCTCAGCCTATCTTAATGAGAGTTACGAGTCCAAGGTTGCTGGTTACATCCTTGCTGGTGTTGCCATGATGGTGGGAGGTCTTCTGTTTTATGCCATGCCATTTTTTGAGCGGCACCCGTCCAATCATGAAGTTCTTCAGAAACACAGCAGCTGCCAGTATCCTGCACACATAACTGAGGCCGCTGCCCTCTTAGACATAGATTTCTCAGAAGGCTGCCCAAGTGGCAAACACAACATTGTGACCCACAATGGCCACACCCCTATCAAACTCAGCAAGCACAGCACAAACAGCTCCACCAGTAAAAGTGATGGTGGGGGAGTGCGAGTCCAGCTCCAGTGCTTTGTACAGCACAAAGAAAGGGATAAACCGAAACAGGCCGTCCTCACAAAAATCACAGAAGAAAAAGATGGCATCAAAAGTAATGGTTCCACTGGGGAATTTTCAAAGAAAGGAGGAGCTGGTAGCAGCTCAACCAACCAGGTGGAGCTAAGTGTCACCAAAGCAGATTATTCCGAGTCCCTCACAGATGGGCCCTCAGACAGTACCTTTTCCAACCACACGGATAAATCCAGCAGTAAAGATAATGGGGAGCGAGGTTATGGGAAGCTGGAGGGGAAGAAGAGTAAGAAGAGCGACGTGAGGATCGACCTGTTTGATCCACCGAGCCAAGAGAAAGAGTCCACAGCCACAGTGTCTTATGATAGTGATTTGTACATTAATTTATGTGAAGCCCAAGTGTAAATCATCCACAAGGCAAATTGTGCCTTAACTCTTGGCTGGTTCTCATCCACCCAGATACACTTGTGGTGCTGGCATTTAACAGAGATCCCCCCCCCCCAAAAAAAAAAAAAAAGATATTTTGTGTGTGTGTGTTTGACATGGTGACATTCCGCTAGCAGTGATTTACTTGCTACTGCATAATCAACATCTTTTATTCAATTTCTTCACACAATGGATATACACTTTTTTTTGTCACAGCCATGATGTTTATTGTAATTAGGTGCCGCCTTGCTCTTCTGAAAATGTTTCCATCAATGCCAACTAAGACTGGAGGAGATTATTTCAAAGACAATATTTAGAGATTTATTTTTTTATTTTATTTTAGTAGCTTTTACTAGATTTCTTACAATATGTCTTACACATTAGGTCCCATCATGATTTGTAAACTTCCTCAATTTTAAAATTTAGTGGGAAAATTATTTAGAATATTTGTATGCTTTTTTTTTTAGTTTTCCACCAATGCCTGAATATGAATCCCTTTGGAGTTTTGTGAATACCAGTGTTAGAATGTCCGCCCCGTCTCTTGATCAAATTCTCCAAATATTATTTAAATCACTTAGTTGGTTTTAAAATTGAAAATGAAACAAACCATTTTTTTTTCACTAAGTTAATAGTTTTTACATAGGTTGTCTATTCAGCATATGAATTCATAATTTTACTTGAAAAGTGTAAAAACATTAGCTTTAAGATCAACAATTGTGATTGTGTACAAGAAGTAGAGTAGACATAGCAGATTCTTAGGAGTCATAAATTTATCAATCAAAAAGTCCATCTTGTAACTGATGGTAAGGAGAAAATTTGAAATTGAAATGTTTAGAAAATAATAAGGAACACTAATGAAACATTTTTTTATTTTAGCAAACTGGTTTTAAAATAAAGCAAATCTCATTTAATTGATGCAAAAATTAAAAGCTTTAAAATCAGTGGTCACTTTTAATTCCTTAGATATGGTATTAAAAAAATTACTTTTTGATTTAAGTTTGTATTATTTTTCCTAAATACTTATGAAATTTAATGTAAGCTATGAACACTCACCATATTTGGATTCGTGTTTCAGTGGCATAAATTGTTCAGTTTTATAGCTAAATTATAGCAGCTACGATTATCTATTCCTGGATTGAAAATAGTTTCATCATTTTCTTTAGAATTTTTACTCTGGGCTTAATGCAATAATACAAATTAAATCAATTTTTGTCCACAAGAATGAAGGTGACAATCGCTTGTCAAAGGGTTCCCTATTTTTCCCTTCAAATATGTATCTAAAACCTACATCATTTGAATGTTTCTTCGAATTATAATTATGCATTACAAGGATTAATTTCTGAAAATGCTAATTTGCATGAAAAAACAAATATTCTAAATTTATTGGAGATTGAAAGTGAAAATACTAGCAAAGTCAAGCCAGGTCGTGGCATTGATAAATAAGATAAAATAAAATGATATATAGCAGCTGAGTGACATAGAATCTTACAAGAAGTTATGATTAAAATTACAATTATGAATCAGTTGCAGGAATATGTTAGAAGACTTAAATGTTGGAAAGCATAATCATTGACATTGAGTTTAGCAAATGATTTGTTGAAATTAAACTGAAATGGGCACTTACTTTGCCATTTTTTATAAATCTTCTCAAAAGATTGCATAATAAAAAAATTGCTTCCATCATTCAAGAATATCAAAAGTTGTGTAACTTCATGCATAATTCTCTTACTGTAATTTAATAAATTCTTGTGACACTAATTTCTACATTCCTTTTTTGTACAAGAATTTCAAGTATGTAAATAAGGTTAGTCTTTTCTGCTACATATACTTCATTTATATATTTTGACAGGTAAATAGACCATGTGTACTGGCGCCGGGATAATTGACTTGTATGGTTTTTATGCTATTTCAAAAATGCACAGAGATTAATTGTAATTAAATATTAATTGACAAAAAGAAAGATATTTTGACAATTGTTTTTCTTTGTGTGCATATATAAATAATTATGGCATTTTAAATAGTGTTTGAAGACTAGACCAAATTTATTTTAATTTACAGTTTCAAAAACATTTTTATACTTCAATTGATGGTTTATTATCTTCAACAATTATTTCTTTAATCAATGCAAAATATACAGAACATTTGTGAAAAATAGTTAACTTTCTTAGAATTGAGTAGATTATTTGAAATAATATTTAAAAACAAGAAGTGCTAGATCAACTATTTTTATCTTTAAAAAAGCATATCACGCTATTCTGTAAGTATTAACTATTATCTGTATGTTTGTATGTAAAGAATATTCATGTTAATGTTTGAAAATGATATTGCCACTTTTGCTTTTATCAAAATTCCAATTTCTAATAATAATATAATTTTTTCTGGTAAGTTTTCTCAAAAATTTTGTCGCAGAAAGAAATAGCTGACCATAATAAATCACATTCAAATATAAGAACTATTCATTCAAATTATTGAGGAAGCTTTCATACATCATATCATTTTTAATTAATTAAGCATCAGATTGTGTGCATCTTAAACCAAAATTAAATAAAAGCCAATCTTTACACTTGACAATTATTATAGTTATTATCTTTTTATTTATGCACCCCCATTCCATTATAATTCAAAAGTCTCATTTACACCTTTTAAACAAAATGAAATGTGTTACAAAATGATATATACGTTTAGGGAAGTATAGAAGTGATAAAAATTAATAAAGTGAAGACATTTGTCATTTAGGCAATATTGGCATATTTATTAACTAAATTTATTCATACCAAATTGAATTTGTTTGCTACTCAATACCTTTACAAATAGTAGAAATATGTCTTCTGAGTTTTAGTCAGATTTTTACTATCAATCTTATCCAATAATTTTCAAACAATGATCTCCATGAACTAGAATTTCATAGTTATGGTGGTTTCAGTTTTTATCTGCTTATTAAAACTTTTTATGATATATTCAAACTCTATTTTAATCGTTTATTAATGTTTGCTGAAAGTGTGTAAATAATAAAAATGTCTCATGTTTGCCAGTGTGTACAGAGATGTGTGCTTTGTTAAATTGAGTTTGCATTCTAATGTTAAAATTTATTTTCTTTTTATCATATTCATCAAAGCTGTCAATTTTATTTAATTTTTTTAGAAGGGGGTTTGCCTTATTTGTTAACTCCTGCAGCTTTTCTGTCCTAAGTTGACTCACAAACGGTTTAATGTTAAACATAAGTTTAATAAAATGTTAAAAATTAGTTGTTTTTTTAAAGATGGATTTAGTATTTGTGTTAATTTACTCAGCTATAATGCATTGATGAAACAACAATTATAAACTTGTTTTATTGTATTCTCAAATGTTTTTAGAGAAAATCATTTGTTTGAATTTCTTTTTTACAGCATTCACTAGCATTAATTTTATTCAGTACTTCCTTTATTTTTTACATTTTCTATTCTTTACTGTGTCATAAAATGTAAAACATATTTTTTTTATAAAGCAACTGCAAATTTAATTAAACATAATGAAGAATAAAAACAAAAAAAAGACTATGGCAAGGGCCTCAAGAGATGCAATTTTCATTTCGCTGTGATATGGAACATCAAATAACTTAATAAAAAATATATCACTTTTCTGGAACAAAATTAAATATTAATTGCTAAATATTTCATTTACTTACAAAACAATTGAAACTTTCAATTCAAAATTTCTGAAAAACATTATTTTAAAAAAATGAGAAAGTACTACATACACTGCCACCTGAAGGGCTGCAAGCTCCTTGTATATTCCATTAGGTTATGGACTGGCAACAAACATCCTAAGGAATTGCATATCCCTTTATTATGATGGGCCTTGATCATGGCACAAATAATTTACTATTTATTTTTAGTAAATAAATTTTAATAATTCATATCATTTGCTTTAAAATGTCAATTGTGTTCTATTTTTCTACAAATGTTTATGTCTCTGAGACATCCAGTCATGACATGTAAAATATTCACATAGTGAAACAATTAACATGTTTTTTTTAAATTTTTAGAATTATGACATTACTCAAGCTCCATATATGAGTAAAGGATAAAAGTTATTCATATTTATAATTGTGCGTGTATAAATATGTGTGTAAATATACACATATATATGCAAACACATTTATATGATTTCTCCTGTAAAGAATTGTATAATGAATACCACATATCTAGCTCAATGCTAAATTTATATGACAGTATTGTGTGTTGTTAAATCAAAAGCTGTTTCTAAATGAACAAGACTGGTGACATCCTTTTACCATTCATCAAGATGCTAAATATATCATCGTATGTCTAGCCTAATTTGACTCTTTGCATAATATCAGCCAGCTGAATAGCTTTGCGGCATAATTTATATTTTGTATGATCTTTTTCTTTATCATAAATGTAATCTTCTTTTCAATACAGAACCGGTAGCACAATAATTTATTATTTTATTTTTAAATTAAATCATTTTATGTATTTTCAAGTATTTATATAGCCTTTTCAGTTTTGGGAATATCTATTTGTAAATTAGCTTTTGATTTCCACTCTACATCACAAATTCACTTCCAAGTTCCAAATTACTATAAATTTAAAATATCTGCTAAAGAAAAAATGTGTTTTAATAATTTATTACTTCTGTTCTCAATAATGTGTGAAATTTTTTACTGTGGCAACAAACTTCTTTGGTCTGTAAAAGTTTATTTTATGAACATGTAAATATCTTTGATCATGCTCAGTGCGCTGTTTTTCTATTAGCCTACTTGTGTAACTTTACATTGAAGTCCAGTTTTGTTCTACACAATGAATTTTTCCTTTTTTCTTTCTTTCTATTTTGTCTTTGTTGTGATGTTTATCTGAAATTAATCAAGTGTGAGTGAAACATGGATTCTATGATGCTTGTTAATCGTAGGGTAACATTGAGCAATAAGAAACTTTAGGATATTTATTCTAACCAGAGTCAACATACACACTGTGATACATTTGCAAACATTATTCATCACTCACATTCCAAATATAAAATAAATATCCCTTACAGACCATGAAGGTCCATGGGAGCAAGTGCAGTAGCGTTCACAAGTTTCATTGACCACTAACGAGCATCGGATTGTGTGGTTAGCAAAATGCCCTGGGGGCCTTGCCAAATCCGCGGTTCGAACTCGCGAGGTGGGTTCTTGCAGCAGTTTGGTAGTCCAGCTCGCTACAACTTAGACCACCGCGCCCCCTATCCACAATCTTGAACATATTTTCCCACAAGGAAACATTCAACCCCCTTGAATATCTATTGTCCCTGTCAGGGTTTGCAAAAGCCTCAGTCTCAGAGTTATAAACCCCACTCAATGGCTCTGCTTCTAACAACACAATTATTAAATAATATTTTAGGTTGACCTGAGCATATTTATGACAGGCTTTTAATTAGAAGTTTATTGGCTAAAAATTATTAATAATTTGTTCAATACAGTACAATACCAACAACTCCAAGCAAGAATGTAGAAAAAAAAATTACACAAACTATTTGTGTAAGAAAACAATAATTTAAGCTTTATTATCAAATAATACAAATAATGGTAAACCTTTCGGCTCATGGCTTCATCCAGTGGCGTAGCTAGGGGGGGGGGGCGGAGGGGGCGGTCCGCCCCGGGCGGCACTCATTCAAAGGGCGGCATTTGTGGGCATTTGAAAAATAAACCCAGCCATTTCCGAAAACTACCCCTTTTCTTTTGAAGTGGGAAAACCATAGTGAAACAAAAAGAATCTGATTTTTGAGTTTAAAGTAATGGATTCGTGCACGATTTGTTTGAATACATAGTGGTTGTTGTAATTAACGCAGAGCAGTTTAAAAATTTTTAATCGCTCAAAAAAGGTAACTATTTGTTTGCAAAATTAAGCGGTATACGTCACAGATGGCACTTTTATAAGAAAACTACACACACACACAAAAACAACACATCACCGCTGGTGCGAATATATGTTGTATTAATATCGAACGACAGTATTGGTGTGGAATTTCGACATTTGCAGAACGATGCGCTAACAAGTACCTACATGACATAGTGGTTCACATATTGTGTTTAAATTGCAAGTAGTAAATTATATTACTCTTTCAGGTTGTATACAATTATTGTAAGTGAACTTATTAAAAATTAAATTTACTTTGTTTTTATTGCATCAAAGTAACACATATAGCTTGTATTTTTCATCAATATACAGTTATTCATTAAAAATGAACGATTATTCATTTCTCCGTTAATAAACACCACAATAACATAAATAATTCAGAAAAAGACATACTTAAACATTTCAAGCGTCTAGGAAAAGTGACATCCGGATTAACTAATAAAACAAGATCAGATGCTGGAATTTTACTCCGTTCATGGCAATATTTTACTTTTCTGTGATATGTCAATTTATGGGAACCCATCGTTTTTAAATTAATGCAAACTATGCAAACCCATTTGATAAACAAGGATATGTGCAAATACAGAATTTTGTTACAGAGAGTTGGAAATATCGACTAGATACCAAGTTAAAATGAGAAAAATATGAGTGGGGAAAATTCAGAAGACGTTGTTCTATCTTTAGAGCAAGATGTACAACGAGAAATCCATAGATGTAGTTATAAAAGAAAATAAAAGAACGAGGTGAAGATTTGCATGTCCTTGCAAGAAAAATTCGTGTAGACTATATACCATCTTAGATTCTAAATGAAGAATTTGAACATCAAATAATTTTCTTTATTTACATTGATAAAAATGTTCCAGATTGAAAGAGAAAGGATCCAGGTTTTTATGTCAGTACACGGGGCCGGTCTTAGCTATTACGGGTCCCTATGCAGATTAGTATGCGAAACTGATTGCGTGGGCCCCAGTTTGGGTAGGGATTAGGTATTAGGGATAAGGATAATAAGTGAAAATTAAGATAGTTTGGGCCTATAAAAGCGCTGGGCCCACTGAGACGCATAAGTTGCAGGAGCCTAAGATCAGCCCTGGCTGTACCTACAATACAAGAAGAGGCATTATGATTTTTAAAAAGGAAGGGGAAATACCCCCCCTTGATCAATAAAAATATATTTAACAGTAAATATTGGAAAATCCTTAATCCAACATTACAATTTGGCTAATAATTTTTTAAACTATTGCTATCAGTGTATCTAAATGTGAAAGGAGCTTCTCCAAACTGAAGTTGAAAAAAAATATTTTCGCTTCACAATAAGTGATCGAAGACTACAGAATCTTGCAATATTGTCCGTAGAACATGATATCACAAATAATATAAATTTCGATAACATAATAAACGATTTTTCGACTATGAAAGATAGGTGAGTAAGTAAATTTATAAATAATAAAAGAAAAAATATGTTTACT
>MUZC01000986.1:453841-478245 GCA_002072015.1 Radix auricularia | reverse complement strand
CACACACACACAAGCGGTATTTTGTACTTGAAAATGACCATGATTAATTATTTTTTTTGTTTTGGTTTTTGTTTTAAATATGTTTTTGTTTAAGGATGCACTCTAATATCTTAACACGCGTGAAACCACGTAAATCGTCAATGAATAAAGTTTGGCTAATCATAAAGATCTATTTCAGTGTAGCTTTTATTTAAAGTTGCGCTTTTTGAATAACATCAAATGTGTGACCCTCCCCCTCCCTTTTTTCCGGTGCTTGACGTCATTTATGGGCGGCCCATAAAAGGGCGGCATATTGGATACCGCCCCGGGCGGCAAAAGCTCTAGCTACGCCACTGGCTTCATCAGTACAAAAAAATTTACATACATATATCTTAAAATTAAAACATATTAAAGTCTATGTGATAAAATGAAAAGAAAAGAAAAACAAAAATAAACAAGGACACAGAATATAAGAAAAAGGAGGAGGTTGAAGTATCTAAAGTAACAGTGAAAACCACAACTGGAAAACGATTTTGCAGTCAGGTAAAATTGTGGATTTGATTAATTCCATATGGAGCCAACGTACCAAATCGTTTTATGAGTCTATTTTCCATGTGGACTCTATCATGGGTATTGGTTGCATATAGAATACCAGTAAC
Source organism: Radix auricularia (assembly GCA_002072015.1). NCBI lineage: Eukaryota > Metazoa > Mollusca > Gastropoda > Lymnaeidae > Radix > Radix auricularia. The sequence goes on along the minus strand of MUZC01000986.1, from coordinate 477,607 downwards.
TGCAATATCCAAAATGCCGTCATGGTCAACACTGTTAAAATGTTTAGACACAGGACACTGAGCCTGTTTATTTATATTGTACAGGTGTTCTCTAAACCGATCTCCAAGACGACGACCTGTCTCACCCACATAAATTTTATTACATCTCTTGCAAAGAATTGCATAAATCACGTTGCGACTGGGGCAATTGAATCCATCTTTTATTACGAATTGCTCAAGAGGGAAAGAAATTTTGTTAATTTCAACCACATATGGACAAGTATTGCAACGGTTACGGTTGCAACCTTTTGTTCCAATAATGTAGAAAAATAAAATTAGCCTCAATTTTTTAACAAGTGATATCAGCCAATCACTATCACACTAAGTGATTTGATGAGAAACATCTTGACATCAGTTTTGTGTACAAGAAAATAATTTAATAAAAAAAATTATATTTTCTAGACATTTCAACATAATTTGAACATGTAATTAAAAAATCCAGTCTTTTATTAAAACCAAGCATCTGGACTAAGTACTGGACTAAGAGCTTGAAATATAGGTATCAACCCAAGAAGTAATCATAGTCTTAATTAGGAATTTGGGATGTTTGGGGGCAGTGGCGTCGGTGGGGGCGGGCCGCCCCGGGTGACTGTGATGAGATTTGTACGAACGCATCAGCCTAAGTAACCCCTAACAACTAAACCACCCAGTGAGAAGGGGGGGGTAGCTTGCCATCTAGAAATCTGACAGATGTGCATGCATATTTTCTTCTACGGGGCTGAAACAAGGAAGCCTTCATACCATTGGTCACATTTTTGATGCAACCAATCAAGAATAATGGAAGTCACGTGACCATCAAACATATAAGCCGTGCAAAAGCAATCTTCATTCTTTTCACTGCCAAACACCAGAGGCGAACGTCGAACAGACCACCCGCAGAATTATATCACGGAAAAGCCGGCAATCTACCAGTCTAGTAAGAGTGAACTCTTATCTTATTCTATTCATGTACATTTATTATTACATATATTTTTAATAGCAGATTGACATTAATTCTGTTCGATTGGCATGGATTTAGGACCACACGGAATAAATTTTACCGTGTTGGGACCCATGTGCGTTATTCTTACCCATAACATGTTTGCTTAATTAATATGTGCCTGCACACGCGATCCACCAAATAGATGGAGCAGCGTTTGTGGATGTTCAATTATATATTTAATTACATAGATTGTTTTATTAATTGCTGAACCCACGTGTAAGGTGTTCGCCAAATAGGCCTACACCCGTGATAGTAAGCATAAACAATTAATCATATTAGTATGTCAAATTGTTATCCCCTTCTGGCGTCTTGCTCTGAACGGCTTGTCGTTGGAAGGAGGACCATAATAAGTCTATGCGATAGAAGACTCCCAGAGTTTTTATTTCTATTTCATAGCCTGGTTCCTGGTACGCCTGAATTCTCGCTACGTCTGAATTCCAGGGAGCCAACCAGAGAAAGAGTACACGTGAGGCAGCCGGACTACCGTCCCCCCTCTTGTCTGTACCATTGCCGTAAAAGAATCGTCACAAAGCCTTGAGCTATTTCACCTCCCAGTTCATCACGTCATACCGTGAGGGCTGAAGCCGACCATTGCTGTGTGACCGCATGGTCGATGAATCTTATCACACACGGAGAGAAGTGATAACCCTTCTACCGTGAACGAGAATCGTCACAGAGCTATTTCACCTCCCAGTTCATCACGTCATACCGTGAGGGCTGAAGCCGACCATTGCTGTGTGACCGCATGGTCGATGAATCGTATCAACACGCGGAGAGAAGTAATAACCCTTCTACCGTGAACGAGAATCGTCACAGAGCCCTGAGCTATTTCACCTCCCAGTTCATCACGTCATTCCGTGAGGGCTGAAGCCGACCATTGCTGTGTGACCGCATGGTCGATGAATCGTATCAACGCACGGAGAGAAGTGATAACCCTTCTACTTCTAATTCTACCGTGCACGATCTACTCAGATCAAAATATTTGTTTGTATACAAAGAGGTCTAACCGAATCAGCTGGCAGCTACGTCATTGTCAACACGAGGGGCGGGGCTAACCCAGAAAGCTGACGTCACGTCGCCTAGAGACAAAACGAGGTCACGTCTTGGATACACTGCCACAGCGGACTACGTCACATTGTCAACACGAGGGGCGGGGCTAAACCCAGGAGGCTGACGCCACTTCGCACAGTGCAAGCGACGGAAGGACTAGCAGCGGTACACACCAGACCCAGTGACCAGGGGCTACACAAATATAAGTATTAAATTAAAGAAATATTGGCGTTGGGCAAGCCGTTATGATGATACTTAGCTAGCCTTAATGCTTTAATAGCCTAATTATAGGGGCATCTTATTAATTACACAGTAATTTTGCCATTGTATATATCTATTGTATATTAAAGTTAATAATTTATGTTATACAATGGTTCTTTGGCTTATCATTTGCGGAGATCACTAAACTATGTCCTTGTGTGTGTGAAAATATAAAATACAAATAATACTTAAGACAACAGCCATATAACACATCTTTCACCACAGTGACACCATCAGTGGGGTGACACCAGACCATAAAATTATATATATTCCGGTTATTTGGTACTGGAAAACTCGGAGGAGTTATATGGGCTAAATCATGAGGGGGTGACACCATGAGCTACCGACCCGGGTGACACCAACCCTAGTGACGCCTCTGTTTGGGGGTTCTCAGCTTGAGGTATGCACGTGCACAAATTAATTAACATTGTCTATGAATTAATTCAATCAATGATGATGACTGGTTGAAACCAAACCAGTGACATATTGTATGCGGGGCCTTAGCACTAAACAAATTTGGGTATGCAAAATTTTAAACAATGAATCAAATGGGCAATGACTTCATGTCATCACTTTGGACTGTTCCCAAAGATAAAAGCGAAGCCGCGATTTAGTGATCTTTTGCTGTGCTGCTAATGTTTATAAGATTAGACTTCATTATTCTGAAGTTTTATCCTGATGAGGAATGTTTTTAAGGAAATATTTCCAGTTAACATACCATGAGACATGATGGAATTTGGAGAATCAAGTTTTACATGTACGTGCTAAGCCAGTTGAGGAAATAATCGAGACCATGGAAATGTTGAGAGATGGATCAGATGAAACCCCTCTTTTGACTAATTTGGTTGTGACATCAAAGTATCATTTTAGCTATTTATAATAACAGTTGTAAATTTTTTAAAATAAAAATGGATTTTTAAAATAAAAACGTGATAGAGATGCAAAATAAGCCGAGAAAGACTGAGTAGGTTATGAATACTTTAGAGAGACTGAGTAGGTTAGGAATACCTTAGAGAGACTGAGTAGGTTAGGAATACTTTAGATAGATTGAGTAGGTTAGGCTATGGCGGATTAAGGGGGGGGGGCTGAACGGGCTAAAGCCAGGGGCACCCGATGGTTTGGGGGCCCCCAAACTTTTTATATTTCATAATAAAAGTGTAAAAATGTTTGCACGAACCCTTGAAAATATAATAAATTAATAAATACTATCTATACAACTGATCACGTTCAGACATGATGGTATTGATAGTACTTAATATTCGAAAAACTTTAATTGATTCACTTCGCATGATATAAAATATAGTTTATATTTTTAAAATTTCCAATTTTCGAGAAGTTCCGCTGGCCGAGTGGAGATAGTACAGGCTCGTAGTGCTACCGGTTTCAGGTTCCATTCCCAGCAAGGGCAAATTTTTTTTCTTTTCACACTCAATTATAAATACCGCGAACACATCAAACAGTTATTTCTTCGTGTTCGTTTTTTTTTCATTATTAAGATTTAGTTAGTCTTATATTAGCTGTTAAAAATCATTTTATTTTAAGGATGCTGGCTGGATAGGGCCCCCGTTTGATTGCAGCCCTGGGCCCCGTGCAGTCTTAATCCGCTCCTGAGGTTAGGAATACTTTAGAGAGATTTAGTAGGTTAGGAATACTTTAGAGAGATTGAGTAGGTTAGGAATACTTTAGAGAGACTGAGTAGGTTAGGAATACTTTAGAGAGACTGAGTAGGTTAGGAATACTTTAGAGAGATTGAGTAGGTTAGGAATACTTTAAAGAGACTGAGTAGGTTAGGAATACTTTAGAGAGACTGAGTAGGTTAGGAATACTTATCTTATCTTATATGTTACAGACGCTCCTTCTGTACAGAAGATTATTGCGTCCTACGTATTTCTATGGTTTGTGTTTAGTCCTGTATTCTTACTAGAGTTTTAAATGATGATAAAATGGTGGCTTTCCTGGTTTCTTCAGGCAACCCATTCCACGCCCGAATACCGGACGGAAAGAAAGAAAACTTGTATGTGTTTGTTCTTGCATATGATAAATGTATTAAAAATTATAAATCACATACAATTGGTTTATAGATGTTTTTTTACTTAAATGTAAATATAAAACAGACATAGAAATCTTTTTATTCTTGAATAATTTATTTTTTTTAAAATTGTGAAAATATTTAGATTACTTAATTTCTTTTTTAATTTGGATGAATATAAGGATGATGTTCATAATTGCAATAAAATCATAAATGCCCATTGTATTTAATATTTAAACAATAATAAATTTCACATGACTATAATTAATATAAACACTGTTATTGTCTTATATCATCATGTAATTTGAGCTTTAAACTCCTTACAAATACACAGAAAATTGTGTTAAAAACTAATGAAGGAAACAAAAAATCTTATAAATTTATTTTTATAATTTGAACAATTTTTAAATATATTTAACATGCATCAAGAAAACTATTAACACTCAACAGTAAAAACATTAACACTAAACAGTTTATTATTAACACTTAACAGTAAAACTTTGTTTTCTTCATTTTGATTAAATTTTATGAGTACTTAAGTCAACATTGTGTTTACAATCCCATTTTAAATGAAATTTCTTTGAGGCTTGTTGTCATTTGGTTATGTTGGGTGATCAATTTGACCAAGAACAATAATCGTGTACCATAAATGAATTTAACCTTTCCATTTGTTCTGGTCCATCACCATTTAACAAAAGTTGTAGCATTTTTAATTTCATTCCTTGCTTTAGTCTCTTTGGTATTTTATAAAGATGTGGTATCAGACACATGATTTTTTTTTTTCAGCTTCTCAATCTAACTTTCCACTAAATGAATCAGGTGATAATAGCTTCTGACTTATCCTTTACCATTTTTTTCCTTTGGTGTTTTTCAAATGTATAGTATGTGTACTAGAAAGAGGGTATTTTTCTGCTGTTTCTCAAAATATACCAACATATAATAATTTATTATTATTGACATTGTCATTAAAATCACTGTGAATTATTGTTTTATTTGCCATAACATTTTCTTTTCTCTCTTCTCCTGAATTCATGTCAGCAAATGGTTTATAAACCTTCTTTGTCTTGAAGAGAACACATCCAACAGGAATAATAGATAGTTATAGAATTTCCACAAACAGTTTTCCCCATTAAATCTAGCTTGCCTATCTGTAAGAGGTCTTGTTGTTTTTAAAAGGCTCTTTACAAAATTTGTCTCCCAAGCTTTGCCATTTTGTTTCTACAACATTGGCTGAAAAAAAGAAAAATAGTGCTTTTACAGACATTGTTAAAAAATATCTATATAAATTAGACTTGACAATTATTTTTATACGTAATAAATTTCTAAAAGTTTAACGTAAACCACAACTTTTTAAAAATTACCACAGTGATAAAAAGTTAAATAAATTATTCAACAGCTACATGTATGTTATTGTTACAAATAGTACAATATTTCAACTCTATTTTCACGACCTGTAATATTATAAGTAATTTAAAAAACATATACTAATAATAATTACTATCAACTAATACTAATATTATATATGATTTCAACTAGAAAACTAATAATAAAGGGTCTAATGTCACTAATGTTAATTGGACCTGCATTTCTCCGTAAATTGACATGAATATTAAGAATACTAGACTATTACTTTTTTGTAATTTTACTGTAGTTGTAGGTCAGGGGTATCAAACTACGGCCCGCGACGCCCTCTGACCCGGCCCGCGGAGACCTTTTAATCTAACAAACAAAAATACTCTTTTTACAAATAGTTTATTACAAAATGTCATGCATTTCACTAGCGAAAGCAAACGCTGCCATTTCTTGAAGTCGAATAAAATCTTCCCTCACTAAATGAAGAAAGAAGAGTTTCCACTTTCTATTATTTCATAACTAAAGGGAGATCTATCAAGGCGCGTATTACCACTATTCAAACAGCGCTAGATGTGAACAAATAAAAATAAAATGGTGGGTGAATTTTTTTTTAAAAATTAAACAAAATTAATGTTGCTACTGCATACAATAATTGTACCTCAAATGTAAGAGCTTTCAGTTTTGTTATGAAAATAGGTACTATAGTTATTAAACTTGTGTACATACCTAAACCTAGATATTCACATTTGTTATATACTTTAAATATATTCTATATTTTTCTTTCTCTTTTTTCATATTATAATTTACATTCTTTCATTGCATGGATAATGACTGATATATTTAGCTAACCTAAAGTTATAAAGCTTACCTTTTTGGCCAAAGATATGTGAACTCAGTGTGACTTATCATTACACACGTGGGCAATAGGAAGTATGCATATGTATATATGACTAACAGGAGCGGCGTTTGAGGATGGCAACTGGGGCGACTGCCCCAGGCCCCGCGCTTAGGTAGGCCCCGCGTTTCGGTCCTGAACATGTCTCGTCCTGGTTAATAGCCTATACATGTAGAACCAAAGAGTGGATGGTAGAACGTATGCTGGAAACGATTGTAAAGAAACGAAAGAGGCACTCTTGTAACCCTTTATGAAGGTCAAATTCCGTAGCGTAGCTATAGACGTCTTTGAAATCATTGCACCGTTAGCGGAAAATAGGTCAGATGTACCATTCATCCAATCCTCTTTATTTGTGTACACGTCATTCACAATAGATTTACTAAAATAGTTATTTTTAGAAAACTGCGTAATCGGAATGGCAGTGTCTTGATACTGGTGTGATCGGAAACATTAATTAGCGTCATCAAAGTGATTTCTCTACGATATCAACATGAGTGGAAGAGATCGCGATAGATTAAGCAAATATGACTTAGGCGCAGAAAAAGCAAAAAAAAAAAAAACGCAAGCTAAGAGAAGAATTCGACAGAAGTCAAAAGTGAGCACTGGATAAATACCATAGCATACTGGTGCTTAGCGATCTTTACTAGTACTCTAGCCCCGCGGGGTCATTGCTGGCACTAGGCCCCGCGCTTACCTAACGCCACCACTGATGACTAAGGAAAGTAATGAACAGCCCTCCCTCCTCAATATGAAAATTATACATGTGTCCCGTAGACACATGCATTTTTTGTTGTTGACTCACACGGGATAACATTTAAGTCGTCCTTGGCTATTAATAGCTGCCACGGTATCACTGGCTCTTGTGTCTTCTCGATTTTTTTTCCTACTGTCCATGTTTTGTTCATCATTTTTTCTATATTTGTGATTATAATTTCTGTTTTTGGGATAAAAATCATATCTACCTCTCCATGATCTTTTGTCTTGATCATAATCTCTATAGTTTTTATTATGATTATGTCTTCCTCTCCATGATTTTTTGTTTTCTCTTTCAAATTGACCCTGTCCATAACTTGTTTCTATGTTGTTTCTTGTTGGAATGACCTTGGGTGAAGTCTGTCCTTTGTTGAAATAATAGTGTCTAGCAAGGTGACCTCTCTTGCCGCAGTAGTAACAAATGTTTTGTTGTTTTGGACTGTTGCCAAGAAATCATGTCTTTTGTCCATTGTAACTGCGGGATGTGAGTCATTGAATGTTCTTAATAAGTGTGTTAGTTCTGTCAGGGTACGAATTTTCTTGTCAGCTAAATATGTGAATAACGCTGGTGTTGCTTTTTCCAAAAAAATATCTATGAACACCATGTCTAATATGGCTCTGGGATAGTTGGTGTCTATGGCTGCCAGCTCTGGCCATTTTGTCAGTTTTACTTGCGCTTCATGTACAATTATTTGTGGGTCTTTGTCCCTTTTTATTCTAATCTCGTGAAATTCTCTCATGTAGTCATTTTCAGATTTTTCAAAATGGAATAATAGGGCCTTTTTTTTAAATTTTAAAATACATTTTTGTAAATGTTCCTGGTATTTTTTGCTATACTGTTATGGGCCTCGAAAGCTTCACCTGTAAGTTTTGTCATATGTTGTGTAGGCCAATCTATTTCTTGAAGTCATTTTATATTCATAACTGACTCAAAGTAGTCCAAATAAACATCTATCTTTTCTATTTTGCTATCATATTTCCTAACTTTAATTTTTCGTTTGGTGTTAACCTTTCATTTGTGTTGTTACCTGGATTGTGATCTCCTTCTTATAAATCAATCTGTAACTTTAGATTTTCATTTTTGATTCGCTCCATTTCTCTCTTTGAATTTCTTTCTTCTCTTTCATTTGCTTGGGCTTCTTTTACTTTCTCTTCCACGAATTCATGCAATTCTCTGCCACTTAATCCAAATTTTTCAGCTATGGCGGTAAATTTTTCATAATAATCCATTTTTGAATGTCACTTATATTCCACAATGTACACTTGGTGAATGAATAAATAAGTATCACACAGAAGTTTGTTTTTAATTACCTCTTAGTAATCCTTTAGAAATGTAGCTTTCACTTCTGATACCAATTATGTAACAGGATGGCCGCTTCTGAAAACATATTAATGTCACAGGCCGAGGCCCTGTTTCTCACTCTCTCGTGATTGACCTATTTTGCGTTCTTTAGTGGATTTGTCAAACAATCTCCTCTCTCACACAATAATTCAGTGCATCCATTGAAGTCAGGAATTAAACTCTTTGACAACAAAGCATTTAATATTTATATACAAGTATGTCACAATGTACGACAGTAATCTCTAGAATTCAAATAGCTTCCATCTCTCTCTCACAACTTCTCAACTTCTCATCTCTAACTGTCCTTGTTTACTTTTTACCCTTTTAGCTCAACACCAGTACAAGTCTCGTCTTGTCTCTCTTTCCTCGTGAATAATATACTGACTGGCTATTGACCTTCATTCAACCCTGACACACCACCGCATTCCTTTCATCCACATGTCTCACGTGACAATATTTATATATATACATATATATATATATATATATATATGTGTGTGTGTAGCCGTGTGGAGGCTTAAATTTGCAACAGGTTTATTACATGTGAGACTAAAGCAGTGGTTTTAAAACAACTTTTATTTTAACACAATGAAAACAACCTTTAATCTCGCCTAGGCGCACCCAACCATCACTCTCTATCTCCACTTCCTTTCTCCTTTCATACCCAGTGCATCCCGGTGCGAGGCACATGGTGCGGCGCTGTGCGGGTGTGCAACAGTTTATTGAATTTATTGTTACAATCCACTGACTTAAGGGCTGGAGTATATATATCAATATATATAATTCTCAATATATGTTTTGTAACGTCTGTCTGTCTGTCTGTCCTGTCCGTCACACTACTATTTTTAGATAGCTGCGCACCAAAATTACTCAATAAATATAAAAAATTTGCCAATTTATGTCCCGATGACGCTACTAATTTTAGAAACCAGCGCACCAAAATTGATTAAAATTGTTAATGAAAATAAATGAATAAAACAAAAATTAATAAAATAAATTAGATTTATGACGTCATTAAACTGAAAATTTAATAAAATGCCCTTAGCTTCTATTTTATGTTTTAATTTTTAAAAAATATAGCAGTATTTTTTAGATATATATATTTAAATATAAGTAATTCAATTTAATGTCAATAAATTTAAATTTCATTATTATTAAGTAAAAACAATTATTATTTTTCAATATTATTTTCCTTATAAAAACTACTTATTTACACAATAGCTAGCTCTTAAACTATTTTTATAGCTCATGTAAGCACGAACAATCACTGTGGGCAAACGGCGCCCCATGAGAGTTAAATATAGAACACAATGCTGCAAGGAATCATCTACGGAGTGTACTAAACTATCTCCAAAGGTTTCACGACGATCGGATTCATGGTTTATAAATTACATGCACACACTCACACACACACAATCACACACACACACTCACAGACATACTTTAATTTTTATATATCTAGATAAATAATGACATTGAAAGTTCCGTGGCCCACTTAGTGCAAAATGTAAATTTTAAAACATTTGATCTTTTTATTTTGGATCATATTTAATGTATAATCGATATTAGTCGAGACAGTAACACGTATTGCATTTTAATATGGGCTATAAAGTATGTATGTATTAAGTTTGGAAAAGATCCATTCACTTTCCATGTAGCAAACGCATAAACTAATTTGTATATAACAAATATAAATGGAAATAAATAGGGGCCGCCATCCACCATGAATGTCAATGTTAATTTTTTTTTTTCACACAAACCATTCCGTAAGAGCAACCAACAATTGTTACAGTTTCATCGTGATAGGATAAATTTTTTATTCAGCTTTAATGGACAAACATTCATACATACATTGATTTATATCATTATAAATTTATATATACATAAGCCGAACATGACATTATGGGTACCCTGGCCCAGTTGGTGCAAGATGTAAATTTTGAAACATTGCTCATTTCAAATATGATCATATTTAATATATTAGCTATATTTGTTGACACCATGTCATAGAATGGGAAATAAAATAAACGTTTACGAAAAGAGAATCAGGACCCCCGGCCCGAGGAGATGAAGATTAAAGATTCAATTTCACATAGAATTTTAAAAAGGGCTATCAAGGTCATTATACACCACGTTTGGTTAAGATCCAATTTGTATACACCTCATATAGGCAAAAACAATATTAAGCGCTCCCAGGCCCAATTGGCGCAAGAGATTAACTTTAAAATACCTGTTTATTTCAATCGAAATCATGATATATATTTCTTTCAATATCTTTCAAGGTTGTTTAAAATCAGAATGGAACTAAAGTGTTAAACGCTTACGAAAATAAAGATTTTGGGCCCCCCGCCCCAAAGGAATGGACATTAGGGGTTGAACGCAGTGTAATATTTTAATATGGGTTATACAATATATAAGTTGTACTAAGTTTGGTCAAGATCCGTTCATTTTCCAAAAACCTAAAACTTAAACTATTTCTAATAAAGCTCAATTAAGAAAAAAACAAACAACATTAAAGGTTTCCGGTCCCCCATGAGTGTTAATTTGTTATTTGTCACAAACTATCCCGGAAGCTTACTACATTTTAATCTTGATCGGATGAATGGTTTAGTGAGCTATAAAGGACAAACATACATACATACATTAATTTTTATATTGTGTATATTCATTTTTTTCTGATGTTCATTGTTCAAAATAAAGAGTTTGAATCATATATATATTTATTTTTGAAACTTCCGCCCCAAAAGAATGGACATTAGGGGTTGAACGTAGTATGGTATTTTAATATGGGTTATAAAATATATATGTACTAAGTTTGGTCAAGCTCCGTTCCTTTTCCAAACTAATTTGAATATAGCTCATATAAGAAAAAAAAATTAAATGTTTCGGCCCCCCATGAGTGATAATTTTCAAAAGGTTTTTTCACACAAACTATCCCCGAAGCTATTACATTTTAATCGTGATCGAATGAATGGTTTAGTGAGCTATAAAGGACAAACATACATTCATACATTAATTTTTTTATATTATATATATTGATTTTTTTCTGATGAACATTTGTTCAAAATTAAGAGCTTGAAGCTGAAATATATTGATTTTTAAAACTTCCTTCATTTATGACGGGTGATTCCCCTAGTATATATATAAAAATCAAAGTATGTCTGTATGTGTGTGTGTGTGCTTGTCCGTTGTAACTGAATAAACCATTCATCCGATGGTCATGAAAATTTTTTATATTGTTGAGTACCCTTCCGGAATGGTAACTGGCTACTTTTTTTTTCTCAATCTAACACTAAAGGGGCGCCCAGGGCCCAAAAATTTATTTTTGCTTATATGAGCTGTATTAAAATTAGTTTAAGCGCTATCTACTTGATAAATTTATGGATCTTAACCAAATTTTGTAATTATATTCTTGATAGACAATATTAAAATACTATAGGTAAGTTATCTCCTAAGGCCGCTCTTTTGGGGCTGGGGGGCCATAATACCTTTTTTATAAACCTTTAAAATTTTATCCCAAATTCAATTATTAAAGATCTTGACAATTGATGATAAATGTATCCCTTTTTTATCAATCTTAAAATAAAAAGGTGTTTTCAACTTAATAATCCACCGTGAATGGGCCCTGGGGTCCTTAATGTCATATTTTAATAATAAAAGCTATATAAAAATAAGTTTCTACTGAGTAGATGAATGGATCTTAAAAAGACTTGAAATTTGTCTACAAAAACTTGGTAGCTCATATTAAAATAATTAAGGGGCTATGAACTTCAAAACTCATTTTTTTTCGCGGCAGGGGCCCCAAATGTCTTTTTTAAAAATGTTTAACATATTTTTTCCCATTTAATTTTAAACCATCTTTAGAAATATATCGATGCTGAAAATTAACTAAATATGAACAATTTTTTTAATCTGAAATCTTGCACGGAATGTGCCCGGGGGTCCTTAATGTGTTTTCACCCTATATCTATCTACATTCCTCTCCATGNTATATATATATATATATTTATGTATGTATGTTTTTTTCTATTAAAACTGACTAAACCATTCACCCGATCATAATGATACTTAAGGAAATTGTTGATTATGCTTCCGGGATGGCTTTGTGAAAACATTCTTTTCCTAAAACACTGACACGTATTAGGTGCCGGGGTCCCAATTTATTGTTGTCAAATCTATATAAAAATTAGTTTAAGCATCGGTTACTTGGAAAATGAATGGATCTTGACCAAACTTAGTGTATACATACTGTATAGCCCACAATAAAATACCATATGGTTTTGAACTCGTAATGTCCATTATTTTTAGACCGGGGCCCAAAATCTTTCTTTTCGTAAACTTTTAATACTTTATTTCTTTCATGATATAACATTACTTTGAAAAATATTCAAATATGTATTTATTATTATTTAGATTAAAATAATCATGTTATTAAACTTAAATTCGTGCACCGATTGGGCCTGTAGGCCCTTAATTTCATTTTTGCTTATATGAGCTATACAAAAATTAGTTAAAGCTTTAGTTACTAAGAAATTTCATGTATATTAACCAAACTTTAATTATAATAAATACTTGACCACATATATTAAAATAATACATCGAACTGAACTCCGAAAGATAATTCCTTCATGGCTGAGGTCCAAAAATATAATTTTTCTTTAAACGTTTACGATTTTAATCCCCATTCCATTATAAACGATCTTGACAAATAATTACAAATATATCCAATATTATGCAGCTTGAAATGAACAGGTGTTTTTATTTTTACATCTTGCACTGAATGGGCCCTGGGGCTCATAATTTAATCTTTTTCTTCATACGACCTTTACACACAAAAAATAAATGGAGCTTAACAAACATTAGTATACAAAAACTTGGTAGCCCATACAAAAATGCTATAGGGCATGAAGTTCTAAATTCTTTTCCTTCAGGGCCGGGGGCCCTAAATTTCTTTGTTCGTATAAGTTTAAGATGTTTTCCCCATTCAATTACTGAACGATCTTGATCCATTATGAAACTAAATTAAAATGAACAGATTTTATAAATAGAAAATTTTGCATCGAATGGGGCTAGGGGTCCCTAGGTGTCCTTTTTTATATTAGCTGTATTAAAACTATTGTGTAAGCGTAAATGACTGAAAAAAGTATTGGATCTTGCCAATCTTAGTACATAAAAATCATCAGTCTATATTTTTAATTACTATAGGGCACTGAACTTCTAATGTTCATACCATCAGGGCAAGGGGCCCCAATAGATTTTAAATGCACTTTAATTTAATTTAATTTAATTCCATTTTTAATTTTACACGATATTGAGGAACATAGCTTGAGTCCATGAGAATGTTAATAACAAATTAAATTATCTTTTATTTTTTAGTCAGTACCCTTACTATCGTTTTTAAATAAAAAATTAAGATTTTAAATTATTAATTTATTTATCTGTTCGTTATCGTTTGCTATGAAACTTAATTTTTTTTTTTGCACACTTCGGCGTAGATTTCTGGTATAATTGTTTTTAAAACATCACTCATTTGTTTCTTAAATTTATTCATAGTTATTGAGATCGTTGCAACGCACGACGGGTCAGCTAGTNTATATATATATATATATATATATATACATATACATATACAGCGAAATCTTTGATGGATTAAAATGAAAAAGAACGTTACCTTGTAGTTATCTACTTTACCAACTGAAGCGATCAGTCCACATACTGACATCACTATATCATAATAGAAACTTGTTAAAAATCAGATAGAAAAATCATTACAGCTTGTCGCGGTATTTTTTAAAATTAACTACTAGTGCTTTTTTAAAAGCCCAAATCAGTCATTCAAGTCTTTATATCTTAAATTGTATCGATCGTTGGACATTCCGACAACGCTTGGCTCGAACATGCGGATTGGATCATAGGATTTTTCGACCCCACGAAGTTTCTAACCGGCTCTATTCGACCTCGGACTGCTCGACCATAAAACGTTTCGACACCAGGATATTTCGACCCAGGGATGATTCGAACACTGACGAGACGAAGAAATTTAGAATAAATATTAAAAAAAAAAAGATAAAGCTTCAGATGATTAGAATATTTCGATACGAAATACTGTGGATACTTGGTTAAGGGTAGAGATTTCCGGAGAAATCTAGTGAGTGCAGGTATGGGCATTGGCTCAAATAGGTTTCAAATATTTTGGATCCTAACCATAGAGACTCGTAAGCTTTGCCGGGGTGGCGCTAACGTGATACTATGTTGATAGCGCGAGTCATAGTAGGAAATTCCACTCCTCCCTCGGGAGGCTCACTTTATTGGGAGGCGTTTTCGACCTAGTTTCCTCGACGCCCAGGCGGCCGCTTGTAGCAGCGACCGACCCGGGGGGTTTCTCAGTCTTTACGTCCCTTAGGGGGCCAGAGGGCTGAGGGGGGTTTCCGGGAAGCCCCATGAGGAGCGCAGGCTCGGGACTGCTGATTTTCTTCCACATGTAGGATCAATCCTGAATCAAGTGATTAATAAGATTATATTGTATCCATAAAATTGCTATATTTTCGGTAAAACTTTAAAAACTTGCACAATATATAAGTTCTACAAATATTAACGGAAATCTTGAAAATATAAACTCTAGAATTTCTGGAATAATTATATAAACCCAAATAAAAGTGACTACATTTGCTCTTACTTCTCTTTAATTAGTCTCATAAGTAATAGTAATAGGTAAAATTTTGAAAAGATGTTTTATGAAATTCTCTTAAAAAGAATTATTACTAGAATAAAAAAAATATATATCTTTTTAATTGTCAAGAGCATAACAGAATAAAAAAGAATAATAACATTACATTGAAATCAATTTACATTTCAATAAGCCTACAGGTTTGCATCACAAAAGCAATGATTCCAAACTTTGACTTGAGTTTAATTTCTGTGTAACCACATGTTAGTGTTTAAAGTTATAGTAAGGTGGCTATATTAGTCTAGGACTTGTAAAATCAAATAGGGAATAAAGTCTTAAACATTTATTTTAAAACAAGTAATAATTTTTAAAAACCCGGAAAAACCAAGCTTTTCACTATAATTTCTTTATATACGAGACATAACGATTAGGATCTTCATTATAATACGCAGGGCAAAACAATCCGAAAATACAAAATTCTAGTTATGTCTCGTAAAACGTGTTTAATATAATGCGCACCGATCGTGATTTTATTTTTAAAAAGTACTGTCAATGTAATGCGCACCTTATTGCGTGACATGAAAGGTTGTTGAACATATTACGCACCACAACACTCTATCTCAAAGAAATAACATGATATAAAGAGATAAATAAAATATTTTTAAAATTCAATAATTCAGTAACCCTCCATTCGATCGATTTGAAATTTTGATACATAATTTTTATAACTGGTATGAGTCTGCCTGCCAAATTTTAGCTCGCTACCTTACGAGAAAGTGGGTTAAAAATCGATCCAAAGTTGTTTCGGCAAGGTCGCACAGTCGGTAGGTCGCCCGCCCGGCTCAGACACCACAAAATAATATAAAGGATTTAAAAACTGAAATGAGCATTAAAACGCGATTTCCAACAAAGAATTTCCGATTTTTTTATTCAAGGGAAATCATTCTAGATTTTTATCAAACGTCATTTCAAATCAATATTTCTGAAAGTAAACACATTATACTAGAATATGCATCTTCAGTATGGGACCCATCCACCAAAGAAAATATTGATAAGTTAGAACAAATACAAAAAAGAGCTGCCAGATTCATTACTGGAGAATATTCAAAACTGACAAGAGTAACACCATTAGTTAAATCATTAAACCTTGAAACACTAGAGGATAGAAGAACCAAGAGTAAATTAGTAGTTATACATAAGGCAATTAATTCTAATTTAGAAATACAACACAAAGATAACCTAATACAACCCTCAAATAGACATAAAGATAAAAACACCTTTCTTATTCCATATGCAAGAACAAACACATACAAGTTTTCTTTCTTTCCGTCCGGTATTCGGGCGTGGAATGGGTTGCCTGAAGAAACCAGGAAAGCCACCACTTTATCATCTTTTAAAACTCTAGTAAGAATACAGGACTAAACACAAACCATAGAAATACGTAGGACGCAATAATCTTCTGTACAGAAGGAGCGTCTGTAACATATAAGATAAGATAAGATAACAAAACGATTGCTATCTACAAATTGCTGCTAAAGTATATTTTCTCTATGACCTCATATCCACTCACACTACGTCAGACAAAGAATGTGTTATTATAATGCGCACCGTGCAATAGTCTAACATTAACAATCACAAAATGGGAAAACTCCTTTATAACTATCAGTCTATATTATATTTAAAGTAATTTGTAATCACCAATTGTAAATTATGTAGTACAATTGCTATCTACATATTGCTGCTAAAACGGCAGTTGAGAGAAAAGAGATTTTTCAAAAATTCCTCCTCGAACATTGCTCTTTATATTATTAGCTATCGTTTAATGTTTGTTTCGACCCGAAATATGTTATGGTTGGTGAGAAATTGACAATATACTTATATTTTTTCGATTTGTTTTTGATTTTCAATGAAATCCAGTAAACATTTTCGTTATTTGTTTGTTTTTGGTTTTTTTTTGGGTTTTTTTGGCTTGTGCACATCCTTGAGAGAATTTTGCAAAAACCCGAAACTTCTATATTATAGTATGGTTCAGAAGGAGTTAGGTAATCAAGCTCGAACAGACAGCACAGACATTTCAAATATATAAACTCATTTTTTACCATAAGGAATTTGGGTTAAAACTTTGACAGTCTGCCTGCTAAATTTCAATTCGATTTCATCACGGAAAAAGGGTTACAAAAACATGTTTAATATGATGCACACCGTACGACTGATTAGCATAAACATTTACAGATTCTTTTTTTTTCCAAAATGTATGTGCAATATAATATGCACCACAAGAGATACATACAGATAATCTAAACATCGTGGTCGTAGGGGTTCTATTCTTTCCATAATAATTTTCTCGGGATTTGGTAGATCTCCTTTCCAGGTCAGCTGAGGACTTTCTTAGCGCTAGACATTCATTATTCTTAATGTGACGTTGCTTGGAGCCGATTCAACGCCTCTCAGCTTGTGAGGCGAGCGCACTGGTTGACTTCGCTATCCAGCTGCTGTAACATATTAAATGTTTTTAAATTAATTATTGAATTCTCCGAACTGAAAGTTAGTTTCGTAAAAATAATATCTTTTTAATCAAATAAAAATTTTAAAAAACTCTGAATTATAGTCATGTTAACTGTTTTTAATAAAGTATTTAAAGTAAGAAGTTACTATACTTTTTTGTAATTATTTATGAGTTATGTTGTGATTTCATAGAGGCACAGATTTTTACTTTTGCATGGATCGATTCAAAGGCCCAACAGACATTATTTCCTTAGATGAAATGAAAGAGAACAACAGAGCTGATGGTTTATCCTAAATCAACGGCAGACGATTATGATACACAGACAAAAATCATCCGTCAAGGCAATGTAGATGGATGTTGGGGTTGGCCGTTGCTCATAATAGGCAATTGTGGAGATCGTTGTCTGTTGATGTGTCCTTGCACTCCCCCAACGACTGCAGTGGTCACGGGACTGATGATGTTTAATATGATGTCTCTAGGAAATGTAAAGTAAATTTAAATAGACGTTTAACAATGACGATTTTCTGGTTAATCTTGTCTTATCTTTTCTCAAGCACAACATCATATGAATAGCAAATTGCACAGTTGCCAAGTGGTGTGGTCTGACGTTAAACAATTTTATTAAACGTATGATACGGTTTACAAAGTGCTCTATTAAAAATGTTCTTGCTCTTTACAGACTCAATATCAACTCAGTGTTCACATCTATAAGTAGGCATTATGTATATGTTCATAATTGTAATTATCAAGTGTGTTGATCAAATACTACTTATTTCATTAAAAGTATATTTAACAACGGAAACACACACACTAATACTCTTAATGTATAACTACACACTGAAATATATTTCTAAAATAGTTTAGAATGTACAAACATAGTGATACGTCTAAAGACTGGAGTATTTCGCTTAAAACTCATAATTCTAAAACTTCTTAAATCTTATATTTTTCAAAAGTTTGCATATTTTTTCTGTAATTTACTATATTTCTTTAATATGAATTCACTTTACATATTTTATGTTTTTTAACATATTTTTTATATATATCAGAAACAAACAATCTTTGACAGACGACTTAAGTCACTTTTTTTTTAAAAAGAGGGAGACATTAAGAATCATAACAAAATTAACATTTTTCCTATAACAATGATGCTAAAATGTAGTATTATGTGGTCTATGTACCTGGTGATGCAAATATATCTACGAAATATCATGTTAGAAGAAAGATCTTTTAAAAACGGTTACAAAGCAAAATCTTATCAACTTAAGCAATCAGTCCCCATGACATCACTATATCACACTAGCAAATTGATAAAAATCAAAGACAAAAATACTGTTTGCCCAATTAATTGTTTTTACAAATAACTACAAAGGTTGTTTTTTTAAGCCCAATGAGACATACACGTTTTCATATATTAAATTTTATTGGCGGTTGGAGATTCCAACCACAGATAAATCGACCCGGACTGTTCGAATCGGCTTATTCGACAATAGGACTATTCGACCATAAGACATTCAGACAAAATGACATTTAGACCCATTGATTGTTCGACCACTGACGAATACAAAAAATGGCGTATAAATATTGGTTAAAAAAGGTAGAAATAATCTATTAAAAGCATATTTTATACGGAATAATGTGGACACCTGGCATGGGGTGGAGAGATCAGAAGAGATCTAGCGAGGCCAGTGGTTGGACGTTAGCTCACTCATGTTACGAGGGATAGACTAGGTGACGACCACAGGAAAACAGGAATTATTGGAGTGGGGATGGGAGAGGATGTGGGTACCTGTAAAGACAACCGCGAGACATTTTTATTGTTTGATTGCATCGGTTTGGAAAGGGAGTGGGGTTGGATAAGCTTGAAAGAACTTTATAAGGACGCTTTTAAGGGCTTATAAAAAAGGAACATTTGTTACTTAACATAGGGGCTTATAAAAAATGAACATTAGTTACTAAACTTTATAACGTAATAATTACATTACCGTGGAATACCATAAGTATCATTATCATGCATTCACATTGAATAACGATGGTTGACAATGTATATACTTTTTTCAACCCTGCTAACATGGATTAAACTTTAAATTTAGGTCTTGCAAACTGCTTTTAATTTTTATTAAATCCTTTATATTTACTCGTGGCGTTTGCTTGATTGGTTGATGCCTTGATTGATTGGTTGATGCCTTGCTTGATTGGTCGATGCCTTGCTTGATTGCTTGGATCGAATTTTAACCCACTTACTGGTATGGTAACCAGCTGAAATATTTCAGGCAGACTCGTGCCGACAATGAAGTTGATCTTTCAAAATTTCAGATCGATCCAATGTACTGTAAATAAACTAATGAATTTTTAGATAATCTCTATTCATCTTTATTTTGAAGTCCTTATTATGAAAGTCGCTGTTTTGAAACACTCGCTATTCTGAAGTCGCTATTATGACGGTCGCTATTTTGACAGTCGCTATTTTGAGCCCGTGCCATCTCTACCTATCTTTTTTTCTATGGTAATCCATAGTGTCGCGATGCGTATTATATTGAATAACCGTTTAAATATCATCCTGTCGTTCCGTGCGATGTGTATTATAATGAAAAAAACTTTTTAAAATTATAATCTAGGGCTGTTAACAATTAAGTTAAACTTAATCGTTAATTTTTGAAAAATTAATTAATTTTGTTAATTTTGATTAACGCCAAAAATTTAAATGTATGTTGTCATAAGTAACACTAATAAAACGTACATGTTGAAAATAGAAATAACACTGGAATGTCTTCTTTATATAACATCTATTAACCAACTGTAAATGATAGTAATTGCTAGTCTGTCTCGCGATGAGAGCTATATTTAACATGTTTTTATATCTTTTTCCCCAGTGATAAACACGAGCTGAAATTTAGCAGGCAGACTGAAATAGTTTTTTAAAAGTTACGTTTAAATTTATTATTTTTTACAATAAATCATTTATATCTGTGGAGACATAACTGAACTAAACACATATTTGTATGACCTGAGAACTAATCTCTGAAGGCCTTGGCTAATACTTGGGCAGCCTGCTTCATCTGCAGAGCAGTGCCATACAACATTGTCTTCACGTGTGACTCTTTTGCCTCCCCCGCTATATCTAGCGTGGGACACGACGTCAATAGGTGTGTGGCCGTCTCGGAGGCTTGGCTGCAATGACGGCAGTTCGAGTCCCTGTTGTGATCTAGCCTATTAAAGTAAAAGTTGGTTGGGCAATGCTCGGTGCGCATTTGGGTCACTAAACTCTGGTCCCTTCGGTTTATTCCCCACCACTGGTCTGCTCTGATCGGCCTGTGCATGTTGGCGAATACCCCCTAGCCGTCATAATTATGGCAGGAGACATAACGACAATTTTGAATTTTTGGATAGTCGTTCGATGCGTATTATAATGAACATACTTGTAGTTATATCTCGAAATAAAGGATTTATAGTAAAAATGTTATTTACGTTTGTTTTAACAAAAAATTAAATCCTTATATTAACTCGAGGGTGCTTTATGACTTGATTTTTTGTGTGGCAAAAAAAGTTGGATTGATTTTTAACCCATTTTCTCGTATGCTAGCGAGCTGAAACTTTGCAAGCAGACTCGTGGTGACGATAAAAATAATATATTATAATTTCACATCGATCAAATGTATTGTAACAAAGTTAATGGATTTTTTAATCCTTTATATTAGCTAGTGGCACTGCTTGATTTAAAATCGCTTAAAACCTACTTCCCCGTATGCTAACGAGCTGAAATTTAGCAAGCTAACTCGTGCCGACGATGGAAATGATATATCAAAATGTAAGATTGATCGAATGTATTATAATTAAATTAATGAATGTTTATGTTATCTCTATTTATCGCAATGTAGAATGTTAATTTTTGAGCTAGTGTCACTGTGCGTATTATATTGAACAACTTTTTAAATAGTTTCCTGTCCCGCGGTGTGCTGCGTATTATTTTGCCGAAACTGTAGTAAAAATATTTTCCAGATCTGTAAATGTAAATGCTAAAACTTTTGCTACTGGATCTCGAGGTTCGTATTATATTAAAAATGCCTTTATAACCCTTTTCCGCCTGATCAAATCGAGCTGTAATTTAGCAGGCAGACTAGTAGTCGTTTTAATTTTTTTTCTCTATAAATCCTTCATATATAAGACATAAAAATAATATTGGATTTTTAGATAGTCTTGCGATGCGTATTATAATAAACATACTTTTAGTTATGTCTCGTATATAAAATATTTATAGTCATTCTTGTGTTTTATAACATTTTTTAAATTTTAGATTGTTATATAAAACTAAATTATGTTTATACCAAAATAAAAAATGTCAAGCATAAATAAATAATATAATAACCATATATAAAATAATATTTTACGACATAGAGACGAAAGAGTTGTACCGCACGGGATCAAAGCGAGTTGGGGTCGACATCTCTTCGGGGTCGAACAATTCATTTTCGAATAGACTAGGATCGAAATGTCATTGATCCACATTTTTCAACATTAGATACAAGCAGAGACGTAAGAAAAACAACACTGCAAGAGTCAAGAAATCGAATGATAAAACAAAATAACAGATGACAAGTATGGCGTCACACACTAATTCTCCCCCCCCCCCATAAAGATTGCAATTGTCATACATATTTCTTAAAACAGAAAATAGTCACATAACAATGGTAAGTTGTTTTCATTTAATAAATCTAATAAAAAATTTAATATTCAATTAGATGACTTGTTTTACTAAACTTTGTTTCTAAGTTTAAGAAAAATATCGAATTTATCAGATAATAAATAACAAAAATACATAATTAGAATTTCTTTTCAAAGTCGTCTCTTTCAAACTGTTATTTGTCCTCAATCGGGGTATTCATTTGTAATCTGTAATAGTGAGAAGAAGGTTAGAATGAAATGTTTAGATACTGAAAATTAGTGGACATTATAATTTAAATATGCAGTTGGATATGAAAATATAGCAGAATTATATTTTAAAATAAAGTACCAATACACAATAGTGGCAGGGCCGCCGCTAGAAATGTTTGGGCACCTGAATAGTGGGTACGTGTGGGCCTCTTTGTTTAAAAAAATCCCACAAAAACATCGACTGGTTTGTTGCACATTGGGACGACATGAATCCTTTCACCGAAGGAAAACCCTTATGGCCTATAAGGAATGGCCTACACCCGACAGGCTGCATGTCTTAAAAGCAGGCAGGTCACATGCCCAAAACGTCGCACGTCAATGCGATAATACCTACTGGTTTAACTTCTGCTCCACATATGGGGAATGCTAAAGCCTTGTACTAAAATATCAACACAGAAACTGGCCAATTTACGTCCAAAGTTGCCCCCCTAAAGTCCAAGAGTGGAGAAATTATCCAAGACAAAGCGGCACTTCTAAAAAGGTGGGTTGAACATTATCTGGAACTGTATGCAACAGTTATTACAGTCTCCAGCACCGCTCTAGGTGACACCCCCAATATGTCACCCATGGAAGAACTTGATGTTGTGCTTACACAGGAAGAGCTTAGCAAAGCAGTTAACTGCCTAGCTTGTGGATAAACCCTGGGAATGATGGCATACCACCAGAAGCTTTAAAGCATGGCAAGACAGCTTTACTATAACCTCTGCACGAGCTTCTGACTCTAGGGCTATATCCCCCACGGACCTAAATAATACAAATATAGTGACATTATATAACAAACAAGAGCGATATAAGAGAAGCGATACATGGCCAACTTATACATCCAAAATTTAAATATTGTCATACAACTCTAAAACATATATTATTTTGAAGGGCTAGCTCTATGCTTTCTAAAACACCAATTTCATCTTGAACAGAAGCCGAGTTATCATTTTTTAATTTTTTTTTTTTTTTTTT
>MUZC01000986.1:411231-448929 GCA_002072015.1 Radix auricularia | reverse complement strand
TAGATAGATAGATAGATAGATAGATAGATAGATAGATGGATAGATAGATAGATAGATAGATAGATAGATAGATAGATAGATAGATAGATAGATAGATAGATAGATAGATAGATAGATAGATAGATAGATAGATAGATAGATATTAGAGCTGGTAACACTTAATTTAAATTCAGTCGTTAACTTTTGAAAAATTAATTATTAATTGTTAAATTTGATTAAAACAAAATGGAATATTTATGAAATCATTAAACTGAAGGGAAGTAACACAAACAAGTAAATTATATTTTTTGTTTCATTGAGTTATTTCCCATGTCTCATATGTTTAAGCTGAAGGCGGTACCTCGGCGATGTATTTTATACTTTAAAAGCCAATTGTTTACAGTAGTTAACAAATTAAACTTTTTTTTTACCATCTTCTACTTTGCCATCCGCAGTTAGTTTAAAAACAATATGTTTGCTCAATTTTTTGTCTCTATTCTTAAATTAAACTATGCTTAAGCTGTCATACTTGCCATTTTGTTTTTACATCTGCACGTCTACATAAATTAAAAAAATTATAATAATACGCGGGAGATATTTGCACGTTAAAAAAAAAGTATACATTTATTATCAGTCATTATTTATTAAATATTTTTTATAAATTGAAAAAGAATATTTTCTTAAATTTTAATCAAATTTTTATCGATTAAAACTATTTTTATCGATATTTAATTAAAATACACAATTACTTTTTAAAAAAACACAAAAAAAATTAATAATGATCCTGCAAAAAATGGCCAAAAGTAAGCATTTTTATATATATATTTAAATTTTAGTAAAACAATTTAAAGATTAATATAAAAACCTGGCCAAAATCGACAGCAGTTAGATTGTCTTTAAGGTTGATATATTTAACTGCATCAGAGCTGAAAACAACTGCCCCGAACAGGACACTCTGCAGCCGCATTTCCAAGTTAGAAACCAAATATTTTGCAAATGTAATCTGTTCATGGTAGTTTGTTTGTCCGATGCTGACGGAGGAATCCAAGACGTAAATGAGGTCAAGGACTCTTGGGCAATCTGAAATCACATTAACAAAATGTAGGCTATGTTAAAAAAATTGTGCCGTACAACTTTATATAAGTTATATCGTAAAGAGAAAGGTCAAAATGTTATTATTGCATTTCCAATTATTAATGCAAATATCATATATTTTAAAGCATTTTTTTAAAGAATATGATACAAATAAGTTTGAAAGTGCTCTGCGTTATAACTATTTAAAATATTTTTACTTTTTGTAATATCATATATTTCAAAACCCTTTTTTATTTCTTTAAACAGCCAAGAAAATTTTGTGTTAATCGATTTCTACTTGGTAAAATAGTTTTTTTTATTTCTTTAAATAGAAATAATCCTTTCTTTTAGTAAGATGAGAAGAGTAAAAGGGAAATATTAAAATAAATTAATTTGTAATAGAGAATGTTTTTAAAAGACTAATATTTTTTTTCAGTTGTTTATAAAATTAAATTAAAAATTTTATGTCGATACGTGATGTGGTTAAAACTGTCCGTGGTGGAACTGGCCGTGACTGATTTGACCGGGGGTGAAACGCCGTTTTAAAGTCGAAACTCCCCATTGGTTAAACCGGCGGGATGAACCGTCCGGAGTAAATTCGTTGGTGATGGAAGTGTCCGAACACCAAATATATTTATATAAACATATATATATATANCATGGTTTGGTAAATTTATATTAGTTATAACATAAAGATAAACGTCAAAGGTTTAGTATATTATTAAAGGTATTAATGGAAATATCATTTTTTTTTTAAGTGTATTGTTTAATCATTAAGAATCTTATACAAACTCATTTTCTTAAGAAGTGTGAAAATTCACAGCGTGGTACCCCTGAAATTTGTTATCGATTTATAATAATAATTATTATTATATATAAATATTTATATATATTGATACATTCAAATATAAAGTTCATCGATGATATTACATACTATGAAATCAACGACATACAAAAATGGATAAAAATAAATAATTGTTACACGAAATAATCAAATGTTTCAGAAAAAAAAATATGTATTTTCATACTTTTTTTTCTCCAAAAATATCATTTCAAATGAAAAGAATTCGTCTCTGATGATGAGTAAAATGAGCAAAACACATTGCACGCAGGCGGGAATTATTTTGGACTTCTATTATTACTTATATGAAATTAAGCTAATTTGGCATCGATTTCTTTGGAAAGAGAAAGAGTTGACAAAGGCAGCTGGAACTGTGCAGTTGAATAGGCTTGTGTAAACAGCATTGTTGTAAATTTCAAGGATATACACCAAATATCTTGGAAACAACCTTGATCGCGCAAATGGCACCAACTTGACATAATTCTCACCAGGTGTAAACAAAGTTCACAAAGGTCTCTCAAAGATGTCGCCATAAGTCACCATTGACTCCAAAGGGACGCATCTCAGAGACACGATCTATCAATCCGCATTAAATAATTTTGGCAAAAAATATCTCACAAAAACACTGACTGATTTGATGCACATTGGGACGTGATGAAACCTGTCACAGAAGTCAAAATGAAAGCTCTTGTGGCCTACAAGGAAAAGCCTACACCTGAAAGTGAGAATGCCTTAAAACAGCAAATTTGAATGCCCACAGAGTCGCTCGTCAATGTGCCAATACCTACTGGCTTAACTTCTGCATCAGCATACAAACAGCTGCAAAAAAGCAATGTAAAATATTATCTGGAACTGTATGCAACAGTTCCCACTGTCTTCAGCACTGCCCTAGATGACATCCTCATTATGTTGCTCATGGAATAACTTTATATCGTGCCCACACAGGAAGAGCTGTGAAAAGCAATTGAGATCCTATTTTGTGTAAAACAACGTATTGTACTCGCACCAACACTGTTCGCAATATTTTTCTCTGTACTGCTTCGATATGCAATCAAGAATAGCAGTGATGGAATGTGGTTACACACCAGAGCTGATGGAGGACCGCCTCCGAGCCAAAAACAGAAACGACAGATGTCCTAATTCGTGAGCTACTCTTTGAGGATAATGCCGCACTGACACCACACACAGAAACTGGTTTACAACAACTCGTATCAAGTTTTTCCTACGCACATTTGGTCAGCAGATCAACTTGAAAAAGACAAACATCATGGCCCAAAGCAAACGTTCTCCTCCTACAATCAATATCGAAAATGAAATTTGGAGGTTGTGGACAGCTTCATCTACTTGGGGTTCAAGGTCTTCAATACACAGTCCATCGACGACGAAAAAACAAGTAATTTTAGCAAGGCAGCTGTCATAATGGTTATACTAAATACAAGGGTACGGCAAAACACAAGGCTCACGGAGAAAACAAAACTTACACATCCTATGCGCGAAAGCTTAATAGCCTCCTCTTAAAGTTCCCGCGACACATACTTGGAATTAAATGGCACGATAAAGTGTCAAATAGTTAGGTCCTGATGCATGCCAATACCGAAAGCCGTTTTCAACCATTAGTTAAAGACGTCTGAGGTGACAAGAATATGTAAAATAATGAGCCATAGCTTCATCCCCAAGGACCTCCTATATTGAGAACTGGCATCGGAAAAAAGGATGACAGGTCTGCGATTTAAATATGTCTTTCAAAGGAACATGAAAACACCCAAAATACGCACCAGTGGCTGGGAGTGTAAGGCAGAAGACCGATCTACGTGGGCATACGTTTAAAAGATGGCATCAAAGTAGCCACGGGGCGAAGGGTGCAGGAGGCTACAGACTGAATAGCTAGGAGAAACGCCAAAACATTGGGGACTTTTTCTTTGGATACTTCGGATTCCACCGCAGCTAAGTTCCTTCATTTTTCATTTTTATTTTCGTTTTGTTTGTGTCTTGTATATTCGTTGATAAAGGCTCTTTGCCGAAACGTTCGCTGTTTTGTTACGTCCGGTCAGGCTAACCCATACCTTGTTTACGTCTTTTCCATTGAAAACATTGGGAAGCCCATGTGTTAAAGACTGTCACTCAAGGATATAGCTACACAGCTACAAGAGGAAATGCAACTCAATTCAATGGTAATGAACCATTGTCTTGCAAGACGAAAGGATACCGATGAATCTGACTAGCCCAAACCTTAAGACAATCTTAAGATGACTAAATATGGGAATATATGAGTTCTAGCCCATATAGAGAGACAAAAACACCAACCAGATGGCAGCAGATAAATTCAGGCTAGTTAATACAAAGATCAGATAGGAACTAATGCAGGCGAAAGAGGATTGGATATATAACCAGTGCCGCACAGTTAAAGGTAGCATAGTTGCCAGTAATGCGAAGAAAGCGTATGAGAAATTAAGAAACTTTCAAAAACGTACCAGACGTCTACTACGATAATTTAGGGCAGCAATGGCAAGCTCGATACTTTTAACACGGCGGTACTAGTTCGATGGACAGAATATTGCACAGAACTGTTCAAATGCAAAGTGAATCAAGATACCGGCATATTACAGGAACAATAGAACATATAGATTGTTTATCAAGCAGTGTTGATGAGCGAGATTGAAGAGGCAGTACGAAACTTAAAAAAGATTAAGTCGCATTGGGTTCACTGCATCCCTGCTGAATTTCTGAAATATGGAGGTTCAAAATTAACCAAAACACTAAAAAAAACTTCTTCCAGAAGATTTGAAAAAAAAAGTATGGCCTTAAGAATAGACCCATATGCTCAAAATAACACTTCCTATGCAAGGCAATATGAAATTATGCCATTACTATTGGACAATCTGTCTTATCAGCAACACTAGCAAAGAAATGATAAAAATAATCCTCAACAGGATAAAGCGAATATTTTAGGAAATACTGGAAGAAGAACAGGCAGGTTTCAGATCACGCAGAAGCAATATTGAACAGGCCTTCGTTTGTCACTTGCTCACAGAAAACCATTATAGCACCAACGTCAACTGCATCATACTTCAAGAAAGTCTTTTATCGAGTGTGGCATAAGGGATGAACTTAAGCAAGTTATTTAGAACGTTTAACATTGAAGAAGGGATGGTAAAGGTGTTCAAAGGATTTTCAAAAAGTGCATTCCTATTTAAAGGCTGAGTAGGGGACTTCAACGTGTTAAATTGATTCTGCCAGGTTTTCATTCTCTTAACTGAACTGTTCAAAATATTGCCAGAAAAAACATGCAAAAAAACAACAACATTATCTCCACACATCCATCTCTATAGGTAGAAAACAATTTAGCAAACTATGGATTGCTGACGATATAGATCTTTTGTCTAAAAACAATTAAGAACTACAGGAGCTCAATGACAAACTTGCGTACGGATCAGGGTTTTATAGAATGAGAATAGGATCAGATAAAAGCAAGATATCGGTTAAAATCTAAGCTTCCAGTCTGGCACATGATAATGAACCAACAAATGCTCAAAGAGGTACAGAACTTCATTTAAATGCGTGAAACTACACCTCTGAGCTAGTACGTGTTATATTGAAATTCGAGCTATAAATGGGTCGACAGGAGTAACACAATCAAAATATGGACCAGAAAAAGCATTATCCTTCCAACAAAGCTAAGGCTTTACAGAGCTCTCGTTTAAATCAGTGTCCTATATTAACTGGAGACATGGACACTACTGGGAACTATTGAAAGCGAGCTGCAGGCTTTTGAAAACATATGCATGAGAAATTTTCTCCAGATCTCTATCTAATCTAGTAAACACAACCAATGTGTATGTCTGAGAGAGAATAACCTCCATTAGCAGCTGTAAAGAAACCATTATAGTTACAATAAAGTGACGCAATCTGGCATGTTTATGTTATGGGCTGCGACAATAAACACGTATTTTTAATACTCCTCTTTTTACCAAATGTTAATCTACCATTTTTATTTAGATTACAATCTTCACTAAATGAAACAATGTTTTTAAAAGAAAAAAAGCCAAAAATTGTGTTTTTTTTTTTTTAAAGCAATAGCTCTCATTATTTTAAGAAAAATACATTTCTAAAAATGTATTTCATCCCTTTCAAGACAAGTGAGTTAGTTGTAAAACAAAATATATTAATAATGTTGCACCAAAACGGAAATTACTTGACTACTGGCTGAGCAAATTGAATGAAATACTTTTTGAATATTGTATATTCACCAAAGATACAGGTCTCTTTCAAATGTCGGATTAATTTCAAAGCAATGGAAAGTGTGTCAAGACTGTTTTATTCCCTTAGTTTTCTTTCATGTAAGAGTTTAAAAGAACAACGATCTCTTGAAATATTGCTTTGATTTTTTTAAATTGTCTTGTACTATATTCTAAACATATTTGAAATCTGACAGAGATATTATATACTTTTATTAAGAAAATAGAAAACTATAATTGAATATATTCTTCGTATCTGAATAATTGCATTTGAGGTCTGAAAGTTAGGAAAAAAGCATTTCATTATTTTAGAATCATACGCTTTTAAAGTATCCAGAGCAGCGAATACAATGTATAAAAAATTTTTTTAACAAATTGAACAAGCAATTGTTCCTATTTTGATACAAATAATATGAGATTTCATTTAAACACATAGTATTGAAAGTATGATTCTTTAGATTAGTAATATATATTTTTAAATTTAGAGAGCATTTTTATTTTTTTTTCAAATTAATAACTAGTTTAAAAATGTACGAACCTGGGTTTAGGCTACCACCAACAGAACAAAGTGCAGCAGACAACAAAACTAATTGAAACAGCATTAGCATGGTTGAAGTTTTCTTCTAAAGATTGCTCTTTCCCTCGAGATGCTGCGTTATATATACCTTAGGTAATGATTTAATGATTTACCAATATCTCCAATCTGTTACGCAATCGTTGATCTTTTAATAAATATCGTTTATTTTACATTGTAAAAAGCAAATATTTAGTGTTATTATGTTATTACTGCCTCGAGAACACATATTGGACTAAATTTGTGAGTTGGATAGTGCCAGAGACCAGCTAGAGCCTTCCTGATGACTTAAATGTGCCATGACCCAGCCCCACTGACAACAAAATCAAAGATTATGACTTGTATTCGATTGTATCCAAACTAAACAAAATTTTAATTAACAAAAAAAAAATACCCAACTCAAATATGTCGAACCGAGATAGTTTTCTGATAATGTCAAACTGATAGAGATATGCCGTTTATAGGAAAAAATTGTTTTGGTACCAGGGATACGAAGGTGTTAAATTCGATTTAGAATTTCAAATTGCTTACCAGGTTTATGTGTACTAAGTTTGGTCTTGATCTATCCATTAGCCCGATTGCCAATAATTAAATTTTTACTAATTAAAATAATATAAAAGAAGGTGATATTAACTGTATATTATTTTAAATTAAGTCGTGCTCTATTTTTTTTTACTGAGGAATTAGGCCGTCATTAGTATAGACAAAATACACATAAAATTAAATAAATCAAGAACATTGAAAATATTCATTTTAAATAGATATCCAATGGTACATTAACACGAAACACTATTCGTTTAAATTGTATATATTTTTTTTTATAATGAAAGATATTTAAGAAAAAGAGAGAGAGAGAGAAAAAAAACCAGACACAAGTTATTTAATTTTCACCATTGTACCGCGTGAGTTGTTTTCACTTAATGCGGTGCCTTTTAACATTACCTAACTATTTAGAAGATATGATTTATTAAATAATGAATCTTGATGACCATAATAATTAAATTTACTTTTTCATTCCCACTTAATAAACATACCTGATATGTTTTCCGAAAGAATACCCTCATCACTCAAAAATTACATATACAAGTATGACAATGCATCTTTCTGTAACATCATTGTAAGTAATATAATATTTGTAACCTGATTTGTTTACATGATTCTATACTCATACACAAAACAGACACACACACACACAATCATAACACCCACAAATAAATTTTAATGTATCTGGTTGGTATGTATATATATTACGGCTGGTAACCATTAATTAAAATTTAATCATTAACCTTCGAAAATTTAACGATTAATTTCATGAATTAATAGTTAATTTCGATTAAAGCAAAACATATCAAGGGAGTAACAAAAACAGGTAATTGAATTTTTTAATATTTTTTTTATTTAGTTATTCTTTATAGACAAAGAAAAACAATATTTTGAACTAAATGTTATTTTATTAAATCCACGTCTACATAAATTAATGAATTATAATAATACGCGGGAGAAGTTTGTATGTTAAAATTATATAAATTATTATTAATAACTAGGGGTTGTAAGGCGCTCGCCTGCGGCACCCACTTTTTCAAAAGCGCAAGTAACGTATCCTTGTCCATTGTTTCATAAATACGATATATTAAAATTCTTGACATGTACACAAAGTATTTTATAATTTTAAATCCTCAAATGCGCTTTCTACATCGTTCTCTTTTCCAAAATTAAAAAATAAATGCTAAAACAAGGACGTCATGGTTTTTTAATACTTCATATTAACTCGGGGTGTCTGAGGTCTTGCATGAATGCCAAAAAAAAACTTTGGATCGTTTTTTTAATCCTTTTTTGCGTATGTAGGCGAGCGAAAAATTTGCAGGCAGACGCATGCCGATGTTAAAAATGGTGTATTGAAATTTCAGGTCGATCGAATGTACTGTAATTAAATTATTTAGTTTTTAGATTATCCTTATTTATCTATATATAACATGTTAATTTTTGTGCTGCTAGAGTGTCGTGGTGCATATTATATTGAACAACAATTCCTGTCGCGCAATAAGGTGAGTATTATATGGGCATTACTTTTTAAATTATATTCACGATCGGTACGCATTATATTAAAAATTTTTGACGAGACAGAACTAAAATTGTGTATTGTTGTATTGTTTTGCGCTGCGTATTATAATGACCTTCCTTACAGTTATGTCTCGTATTTGAAGGATTTATAGTCAAAGACTTGTTTTTTTTAATATGTTTTCTCTTATTTAACTGCTATTGACTATTATACTATATTCCTCAGCGATACAGATCCTGTGATCTGGGCTATTATATTGTTTATTAAATATTTTTTAAATTTAAAAATAGATTGAAAATTTTCAAATTTTAATTGAATTTTTATCCAACAAAATTATTTTAATCGATATTTAATCGATAAATTTTTTAACGATTAATGGAGAAATTAATCGTTAAGTTTCGCAGCCCTTATTGTTATATATACATGTGTACGCATGTATGTATTTGTTTGTTATTTGTATGTATGTTTATATGTATGAATGTATGTATGTATATGTAATTATATATGTATGTATGTATGTTTGTTTGTAAGTATGTATGTGAGTATGTTTATGATTTGTATTTATTTATAACAGCATTATTATGATTAAAATATTAACATTACTTGGTTTCTTTTTCATTTTAGAATGGCCTAACAGTATAAAAGTATTTGAAATCAAGATCAATGTAAACAAATTATGTTGCATTTCTTAATTATTTATTAAACTGTTCAATGAGCGCTCCTTTGAACGTGTGACGCATAATAAGCATTAAATTATAAATATTCACAATTAAAGTAAAATTGTAATCTCAATGAGACATCTGTTCACAAACCTTAAAATTGTACAGTTATTAAATGCTTACGTGCAACTTTGTGATGGTACGAAATCTTCGAGTTTCAAAATAAATATAATTGAAATAATCCTATTATATTATGAAGAAAACATAAGTATAGGTATATTACTGCTATATTTTTAGGCCTACCATTACTATAGTATATAGTGCATATGGAACAACGGTGGCCAAACGACGGCTCGAGAACCACATATGTCTCTTCTGTGTTCGCATTGTGTGCCTCATACAATTTATTAAACATAGGGGAAACTGGGGTAAAATGGGGTACTTAAGAATGAAACCCTATTAACATCACCAAATTAAATAATATGATTGCAAATAAATGTTGAAACATTAGAATACAACATAGACAACATTGTAAAAAATCAGCAAGTGAAAAGGATGTAAATTTATTGATTTATTAAATTTTTAAAAAAATAACATAAAAACCCCATTTTACCCCACTCATGGGGCAAAACGGGGTCAAAGGAAGAATTTTAAAAAAACAAGATGATTAATCACTGCTGGTACATAGCTCACACAAGAAGTCAGGTTTTTTGTTACTTTCATCAATGCCTGCACAAGAATAATGGGCCCATCTCTGGCACTCAGTACATGAGACCCAACTCTCTGTGCTGCTGGAGTAAAGCTCCTCACAATAGAGGCATGCTGTATCTTTATTTGATGTTTTGACATATTTCTTTTGCCTTTGATTCTTTTTTTCTTTGGCTTCCATTAAAGATTTTTTATAAGGCGAAGAAGTCAAAATAGCTGTTTTTCATCTTTGTTTGGAAATACGTTTTCTTTTAGCTTGTTTTGGGATGGGCAGTAAATGTGGCGAGATTGCAAAATTTGAAAGTTCAGTGGTTGATGTGCTACATGACGTTGAAGGTTCAGTGGTGGATGTGCTACCAGAACATGAAGTGGAAGGTTCAGTGGTTGATGTGCTACATGAAGTTGATGGCTCAGTGGTGGATGTTCTACCTGAAGGTTTAGTGGCAGTGGCAGGAGCAGAGACAGTGGTAGGGGCTGAATCCGTGGTAACAAAACTTTCTGTATCCTCAGAGATAATGCTCATGTCTGTTACTTCCGCTGCCATGAAATCAGCATCAATAAATACTGACCTATCCACTGGCCAAATACCTGCTTTTTTAAATCCATTGATTGCATTAGTCATGGTAGCAGCATCAAGATATGACGCACCAAACAGTGATGCAATTTGAAATTGCGTTACCACACGCCCAGG
The DNA here is from genome assembly GCA_002072015.1 of Radix auricularia. Lineage (NCBI taxonomy): Eukaryota > Metazoa > Mollusca > Gastropoda > Lymnaeidae > Radix > Radix auricularia. The sequence continues at coordinate 438,109 of MUZC01000986.1, read as the reverse complement.
ATTTGTTCTTAACCATTTCCTTAAATTATGGTCATAAAGTGTACTCAAGGGTTTCATAAACGAGATGTCAAGAGGTTGCATTTTGTGAGTGCAGTGTGGAGGCAAACAAAGGAGAATGACACCATTCTCTTTGGCAATATCGATAAGCTCTATGCTTTTAGTGTGTGTCGCATGTCCATCTAATATTAAAAGAACGGGTGAATCTTTTGTGGTTCCTGTTTATAATATAAATTTCTTTAGCCAATTTATAAATAAATCAGTCTGGATCCATCCACTTGGGTGGCATTCTGCCCAAGCACCAGGAGGTGCTCCATCCATTAACTCTGCCTTCATGCGCTGACGGGGAAAGATTAACATAGGAGGCATGTATCTCCCACTTGCCGAACAGCAAACTACAGCTGTAACAAGTTGACCCCTTTCTGCAGATGTAAGAGAGCCAACTTGCCTTTTTCCTTTTGTGGAAATAACTTTTGACAGTGACTTAGGCACAGCAGAAATGCCAGTTTCATCGACGTTCCATACTCTTTCGACATCAATTTTATTTTCATCAATGACATTCTCAAGAAGCCCGAAAAATGTATTAATGGCTACTTTATTGAAGCCCATTGCTCCAGCTGCAGAGGTCGCTTCAGGCTTTCTCAGTGACAAATGTTTGGCATGTCTCAACATAAAACCTTGATACCAGTCGTAACCGGCCACCCCCAACTCTTTATTAAATTTATGAGCCTTTTTATTTCTTTCAGCCAGCTCAAAGGCAAGTTTTCTCAACTCATAGGAGGTTAGGCCAAAAATCATTTTCTCCATCTGCTGAACATACTGAACAAGTTCCGCCTCCTCTTCCAATGTAAAGATGGTGTTGAATGCGCCTAGCCCTGAAAAAGAAATTAAAATTACAAATTAGCATTAACTAAATAAAGATTAATTTCATACAAATTCATTTATTTAGAACATATGCCATAGGCTATTCATGTTAATTTTTCTTGCATTTAATAATGTGGAAAAATTCCTATATTTAGATTGTGTTTAATCCTTTTACTTACTCTTTTTGCAAGCATCCTCAATATCAGGATTATTTTTAAATTGAGCCACTCTGCGTTCCAGGGTTGTCTGGGGCACACCATACATTGCAGCTGCCTTTTTATAACCATGATCACCATTGATCACAGACAGTACTGCCTGCTGCATGTCGGTTGCATTCCAAGTTTGACGTTCAGATATTCTTTTATAATTTCTCATTGTTTACAGTTAATAATCTGAAAATAAAAACCACAAACAAACACAAAACAAATTTAATAACAGCAATTTAAGTATTATTCAGTAAGAACTTAAAAAATAGGCCTACTATTACTATTACTATTATCAAATGTCAGAATTATTTTACTTACCTAGACTACTTAGATGACTTAGCTCAAACTAGACTTTCTTAGTTTATATTTATAGTTTTAGCTATTACTTTTAGGCCTTAACAATAAAAATATATTCTAAAAATAGACTGTAGGCCTATATTTGTAATTAACAAAATAGAAGGATGCTTAAGTAGAAACTACATTTCCTATTCATAATTTAAATAAATAAAACTACCGGGGCTAAATGGGGAAATACCCCATTTTGCCCTTTTAAGATACCCCATCTCACCCCAACATAGGTGGGCACAATAAAACTTTTTTTAAAAAACGAAGCAGAACAATGCTCATGTATAAATAAGAGTCTTATTTGCTTAATATATAATATAATTCAGCAGCAATAATAGATTTAACTCAAATCTTTAATTACAAGGAAGCTGCTTCTTAAAATATAATGTCAAAATATAAGATGAAAAAGTTGAAAAAATTGTATTTACCTCTCAACCTCGACACATGATGAAAACGTGAACCAAAATAAAAGATGGCGCCGTCTCGTCTCGCGATATTTCAATTCCAATAATTTTTTTCATGCTCTGAGGCTCTGAAAGGGGTGAATTTTCAAAACCCCATTTTACCCCAGTTTCCCCTATGTTACACGGAATACTGGAAATTTCCAAACTAGAATCAATGACTTATTGTTCGCACTTTAAAATTAAGTTTCATATCGCAAGGGAATCGTTTCACTCACTCATAATTTTCCATTGTATCCATAAACTTGAAACTTTAAGGACTTTGTTGAGAAAAATCCAACGGGCGAATTAAAAAAAAGAAACCACTTCAGGATGCTGGGGGCCGCCAAACAAATGCATTCATTATGATCCAGATGTACTTAACAACTGCTTTGATTTTTAGCACCATACACCGATTGGGCTGGATGCCTAAATTGCTGGATTCTTTTCGTATTCAATCTTTATAAAATATAATTTTATTCATCGGTTCATAAAACATTTTTTAAAAAAAGAAATGGTTTCCTGCATTATTTTTTGTACAATACAAAAATATATGCAGGGGTGGAGACCAAAAATGTCTTTTTTATTTGAGCTATGTCAAAAAATTAATTGCAACTATTTTTACAAATACTTACACACAAATGCATCCATCATAATACAGATTGAAATAAACATTATTTTTGAACTTGATACCTTTCACCAATTGGGCCCAATAGGTAAAAGATGTAAAGTTCAAAGCAACTGTCTATTTCAATCTGTATCACGATGTATGTATTTATTAGAGATGTTAAATAATAAATAGTTGAAACTATTAATTGATTTATTATCTTTTTGTTGGTGTTGGAACGCTCCGTGAAGTTTTTGAACGCTCCGTAAAGGTTTTAAACGCTCCGTAAAAGTTTAGAACACTTCGTGAAGGTTTGGAACACTCGCTGAAGGTTTGGAACGCTCCTTGAATGTTGTGAACTCTCAGTGAAGGTATGTAACGCTACATTAAGGTTTGAAACACTCTGTGAAGGTTTGAAGCACTCAGTTAAGGTTCGGAACACTATTTTGAAGGTGTAAAATGTTACGTTGACGTTTGGAACACTCAGAGAAAGTGTAGTTATTTACGAAAAGGAATGGCCGCTATACGGGTAAGACAACGAGCTTAAAAGAACAACCCCTGGCAGGCACAGCCGCAGTCCTATTAGGTGTTACTAGCTATAGTCAAATATGATTACAGTCACTTCATGTACCTTAGCAGGGCATCAGATACAATGCAGATGATGTAAACCAAAGTACTCGTTGAGGGTAGGGTTATCTGAAGTGACTGTTTTATTCCCTTCTCTAACGAATGCCAGTGAGCGGTACCGGTTTAGGGCCAGGAGTGCCAGTAGGGATTAGCAGAAGTTCTATTTAAGAACTTAGCGGAAGCGAGCTCCTAGGAAACCTTCCAATATGGGTAACAGCATATTAAAGCAATTGATGATTGAGACACGTATGGTGAATCAGGGTGACGTCAATGTTGTAGCGAGTAGAATTCGGAAATTCAACCCCTCCTTGTGAGTGGGAGGCATTTTCGATGACGTCCGGGATGCCCAAGCGGCCGCTTCAGAAGTGACAATGCAGAATGGGGGGGGGGGGAATTCCCCCTACTGCTAAGTTCCCTTAGGTAGGGAACATGGTTGTTGGGAAGGTTTTCCAGGAAGGCCCACGAAGAGCACTTGGGTCGGGGCTGACTTCCTTCCACGTGTAGGTTCCTTTTGTTCCTAGAAAGCTTTTTGAGCGGGTAATAGTGTTTTACTGATGTTTCGGTGTCTTTCCGATCCCTTAAAATCTTGAAATGTGTAAAGACTTGGCTGGTAAAGATTAATTTAATTTTAATCGTTAAAATTTGACAAATTAATGATTACTTTCATGTATTAAACTGTTAATTTCGATTAAATCCAAATGTCTTAAGGGAAAAAACAAAAACAGGTAATGGACATTTTTTATCTTATTGAGTTATTTCCACTGTCTCAAATATATTGAATAATATCATTTTGAACTTTTGTTACTATTTTGACTGTTGTACTATGTTCCTCCGTGAAACAGATCATACGATCTGGGTTATTACAATGTTGTTTTATCATTTTTTTGATAAATTGAAAAAAATCGAAATTTTATGGAATAAAATTAATTATTTTGATCGATATTTAATCGATACAATTTTTAAAGATTAATCGCGAAATGAATCTTTGATTTCCTTAGTCCTAGTAAAGACCAAATTTAGTGTTGTTGCTTCCTCTTGCCCCCCCCCCCCCCGATAGCCATGTGAGTCTACATCGAGGTAGTCTCAAGATGTCTATGCTATGCCAAGTGCAAGGCCTATGAATGACAATCACATATATTTTCTTTTTCTTTTTCTTTTTTTCTGGATAGTTTACTTGAGGCTATATTTTCCTAAACAGACTTTTCCCTTAAGGATGAAATTGACTTGAAATCGGAAAATCGTATGAGCAAGATGTTTTGAGATAACTTTTTTATCAACATCTTTGCGTTTTCGGTATTTTAGCTTTTATGCCTCCAAGATTTCATGGCCATTTATTCGAATTTTTATAACGCAGGTGTTGTAGATCTTCAGTTTTAGTAACCTGCAAATTTTCGCCTAGCTCGAGACGTTAGAACAATTCTAAAAGGCGTTGGATCCATGGCTATATGTGTTTTTTTTCTTTTGTTGGGTCTAATGTGGATGAAATTTTACTTCCTGTGTGTATATAGCTGGAGACTGTTTCCATAGCGTGTTTTATTTATAAAGATGTTTTCTGAGGTACTCGTAGGCTCGATAACTTTATTCTTTTCTTTGTTATTTAAATGGCACATAGAGGAGAATATGAGTATAATGTTTTCACTTTGGTCTGTCTATCTGAGTGTGAAAAACACATTAGGGCTACGTTGTTTGCTAAGTACAGTCTTCTAGCACTTTGTTGCGTGACATTTTCTTTTGGGGTTGACCTCACGATTTTATAACAAGCCTTATTTTTACTGACCTGCCTCATACAGCGGATATCACCATAATGATTATATTCAAAAGATATTGTAACTAACATGTCCAAATCCACGACAAACGAGGTGATTCAGATCACTCCTCAGGTTGTACTGCAATGTAAAATAAAAGTAAATTGAAATAGTTCATTATTAATAATTTAATGTCATTGTTTCTATCAATTTATTTAAATTTGATTTTGGAAATTAAAATTTTATTTTGTATATAATTTGTTGGGTTTTTTTTGGTTGACTTGCTTGTTTTTTTTAAAATTATTTTATTTATTTATTTATTTTGCTTTTTTTTTTTAAGATACTATTTTGCTACTTAAATTTGCTCATGAATGACACTATTTTAAATGTATTTGTACCGGTGCTTTGTAGTGAAGAATTGACTCCCTTCAACATTTTTCTACACATCAGATCGATATTAATCAAAAGCAAACCTCTCACTCCCTCACTGAGTGACGAATCACTAATTGTCCAACTTCCCGTTTAGTTAGAAACATGAAACTTTGGAAACTTGTTGAGTACACTCTAATGACAATAACAAGCGAAAACGAATTTTAAAATCCCTACTCATAGTGGGCCGGGAGCCAAATGCATTTTTTTCCTTATATGAGTTATATAAAAACTGACTCAGCACTAATTTTCCTACTTCCCGTACAGGTAGAAGCATGAAACTTAGGGAAAATGTTGAGAACACTCTCGCAATGGTAACATGGGGAAAATGTTAAAATTATCACTCACTGTGGGTCCAGGGGCCAAAATGAAGTTTTTTATAATATATAAATCTTACTCGTCACTAATTCTCAAACTTCCTAAGCATGTAGAAGCCTTAAAATTTGAGAAATTGATAACTACTCTCTCACGACGTTAATTGGCGAAAAAGAATTTTAATATTCCCACTCATTTTGGCCCGGGGGCCCAAATATTGTTTTTTTAATGAGCTATTTATGACTTCTTAATATGAGCTTTAAATAAACTAACTCATCACTGATTTTCAAACTTCCCGTGTAGCTAAAAGCATTAAATTTTAGGATGTTGTTAAGCAAACTCCTTAAATGGTAAAAGGGAAAAAAATATTTTATCAGTCACTGCGGGCTGGTGGTCGAAATTTAGTTTTTTTCCCGATAGAAAAAGTTACTCATCCCTAATTCTCCAAATTTCCGTTCGATAGAAGTATTCAACTCTGCGAAGCTTTTGTGTACACGGCGATGAGTAATGAATTTTTTTTTTAAATTCCAACTCATCGGGGGACGAGGGCCCAAATGATTTTTTTTCGAGCAATATAAACTGACTCATCACTAATTCTCCCTCTTCCCGTATAGGTAGAAGCATGAAATTTTAAGAAGTTGTTGAATAAACTAGTACGATGGTAACAGTTGAACAATATTTAAATTTTAACTGACTGGGTCTTTGGAATAAAATTTAGCTTTTATCCTTATATGAGCTAAATAAAATTTGTTTAAAATTTCAATATAGTGTAAATGGATTTTGACAAAACTTGCAGTGTTAAAAAATTGATGGCCTATATTAAGATACTATAGGGAATTACATTTATATTTTTCATTGCTTTTGAACCAAGGGCCCCTAATAACTTTCGTAAACGTATATGACGTTTTAATAAATCGATTTCAATTTCTTATAATTTTTAAATTGACCAAAAAATATATTACTGCTGCGTAAATAAACGAATAACTAATAGATGAAGCTTTAAAAATTTAATGAATTAGAATATATTTGATCGATTTAAATTTGATTACAATTTTTAAAAAGACAAGTTCTAATATTTTTAAAAAATGTATTTATAATTTATATTTTCGGTTAAAATATACTTTTCCCTTGTAATACTATTATTTATTTAGACGTGCATACGTAAACAATAAGGTTTTTCGTCCTTATTTCTTGTATAGAAAAACGAATTTCCTGTGTTACGCCCCAAACCTTGCGAGTCATGGAATTACAGCGACTTAACCAATTTCGCGAAATATTAATCGCAACTGAACGGGATCAATGTATGCGTTATAAAATATAATGAATAGATTAATCGATTCAATCCTTGCCCGATTAAACGAACATCATTTTTTAATCAGTAACAGTTCTAAAATCTATCCATCATGATCACGATTTAAATAAACTGTAGTTTAAAACTTTACATCTTACACCGATAGGGCCCGGGGCACTTATTTTAATTTTTAAAGCGGTAAAAATAATATTTTATCCATCCAACGAGCCTATAATTTTTTGAAATTTTTGTTTACGCTCCCGCGAAGGTTTTTTGAATTAAAAGTTTTTTTTTAAAACACCACTTATTCGTGGCCGGAGGCCCATAAAACCATTTTTTAAAATGAGTTTATAAAAGGTAGTTTAGACAGTGGCTACTGGTTAAATGGATTGCTTGTTTACCTAATTTGATATAAAAATAATTAAAATAATTAAAATGCTACTAGGTGAAGAAATCCAAATGTCTGTTCCTTGGGAGCCAGGGCAAAAACTAACTTTTTTCGTAAACTTTTAAAGCTCAATTTCCCTTTAAATTTTAAGCAATTTACATATAGGCATGTATCTCCATCATGACCTAGATTAAAATCTTAAGGCCTTATTAGATATATACATCCTGCACCCATTTTGCAAGGGAGCCCTTAATGTCATTTTATTCCTTATATGATTTTACACGACCTTGAAAAATATTGACACACAAATATATATATCATTATTTAGATTGAAATCAATTGGTGTTTTGAAGATAGTGTTAAGCGGGTTCTCATCGATAACTAAAAACTTAATTGTCCCCTGCACAGCTCGGATATTTTCCTAGTATTACAAAAAAATAAACATTTACTTTAATGAGATGTTCCTGTTTCTTACATACTTAAAAGATCCTATTTGTAAATCCGTATGGTTTTAAATGTTTTTAGGGCTGTTAACGATTAATTTAAATTTAATCGTTTAGTTTTGAAAAATGTATGATTAATAAATCGTTAATTTCGATTAAAGCCCAAAATTAACATTTATGATGTCATAAGTAACACTTATTAAACATTGTTATTGAAAATCTAAATAAAACTGGAATGTCTCCTTTATATGTCATCTTGTAACCAACTAAGCACAAAGACAAGGGTCATGGCATTGTTTGGTTCAAGTGATCAGCGGGTCTAATCTTCTATACTAATAAAAGTGAAAACCCTGACTGACTGACTGACTCACTCATCACTAATTCTCATACTTCCCCTGTAGGTAGCAGCATGAAACTTTGGGAAGTTCTTGGGTATCCTCTCACTTACGAAAATTGGGGGAAAATAATTTTAAAAATCTCGCTCATGTTGGTCCACGGCCCCAAAAGTTTTTTCCCTACATCACTAATTCTCCGATTTCCCGTGTAGGTAGAAGCATGAAACTTTGGGAAGTTGTTGAGTACTCTATACCTACGAAAATTGGCGAAAACGAATTTTTAAAATCTCGCTCATGTGGGGCCGGGGGCCAAAAAACTTTTTTCATAATATTGGTTCTATAAAAACTGAAAATCACCAATTCTTCTATTTCTCGTGTAAGTAGATTCATGAAACTTTGGAAATTTTTTGAGTACATGCTCTCGACGGTAATTCTAAAAAAAAAATTATTTTAATTTCCCACTCATGGGGGCCGGGGCCAAATAAACGTTTTTTTTCCTTATATGAGTATAAAAATTAAAAATTAAAAAATTCTCCTATTTCCCGTATAGGTAGAAGCATTAAACTTTGGAACTTTTTGAGTACACGCTCCCGACGAAAATTGGCTACAAAGAATGTTAAAACTCCCTCTCATGGGGGGCCCGGGGCAAAAATATAGTTGTTCTTATATTAAAAACCGAATCATTACTAACTCTCCAATTTTCCGTGTAGTTAGGAACATGAAACTTTGGGAAATTGTTAAGTTGATAAATTCACATTCGCGATGGTAGCAGGTTGAAAAATAGTTCAAATATCCTTTAATGGGGACCAGGGGCCCAAAAGTAGTTTTTTCCGAATATATACTATATAAAAACTGAAAATCCCTAATTTTTCCTGTCCCCTTGTAGGTAGAAGCATGAAACTTTGAGAAGTTGTTGAGTTCAATTTTCCAACAAAAATAGGCAAAAAAGAATGCTTAATTTCCCTCTCATGGGGGACTGGGGGCCCAAATGTAGTTTCTGTTGTATTAAAAATCGACTCATCACTAATTCTCCATTTTTCCATGTAGTTAGGAGCATTAAACTTTGAGAAATTGTTAATTACCCTTTCACGACGAAAGTCGTTGTAAAAGAATTTTGAAATACACACTAATGGGGGCCGGGGCCCCAAAACCATTATTTTTTCTTATATAAGATTCATAAAATTTGAAAATGTATAATTCTCTTAATTCCCGTGTAGGTAGACAAGGAAAAAATAATTGTATAAATTTTAAAAATTTCCACTCATAGTTTGCCGGGGGGGGCAAAAACCTTTTGTCATATAAAAATGTCTATGTAAAACTGAATCAACACTAATTCTCCAAGTTTCCGTGTTGGTAGAAGCCTGAAGCTTTGGGAAGTTGTTGAGTACCCCCCTCCCCCCGCGATGGAAAGAGACAAAAATATTAAATCACCTCTCACTAGTGGGATGATTACCGAAATATATGTTTTTTCCCAATATGAGTTATATAAAAAAGACGCTTTTTTAAATCTCCAAGTTCTTGTGAACGTGGGAGCCTGAACGGTTTTAAATTAATATATTTAGTATTTCCAACCAGATTCAGATTAAAATCAATAAGTGTTTTGAATTGAATCTCAATGCTAACTGAAATGCTAATTTCCGCAGCGAATCGCAGGTAATTTGCTGGTGGACAATATAACCAGCCGAACTGAACAATCATTCACATGGAGCTGAAAGTAACTGGTATGCACAAAATGGTCTTGGCAAGGAATGGCATTATTGGATATCGGTGTTTATTAAGTTTCTACCATTGAAGAGAGTTAATGGATTCAGGGACTTTCATCTATATTTTGTAACGCAGTAATTTATCAGAAGAGCTGTCGTAATTTTTTGTCTCTGAGTAATACTCCATTATTACCATTAGCTTAATACGAATTTCAATTGGTTTGAGAAGTAGGCTAAGTGTTAGAACCATGGTAGGCAAACTTTATCAACATTTTGAACATTTCAGTCATTCAATAGTTTAAAACTAAAATGTTCGTGTATTCGTTAGAAAATTTGTTATTATTTATAGGCCGCTATTTTTTAGGGTATTGTTTGACTTCCAAACAGTCGTAAGTGACGGGTCAATTAATCGTTAAAAAGAATTTAACTGTTAACAAATTTTAACGATTACTAGATAAATTAATCGTTAATTTCCGTAGCCCTAGCTTTTTGTATTATTTATGTTTATTTAGATAATAAACATCTAGTAATGTGATATTTTTGTTATCAAATACAAGGTATTTAATGAATGACTACTTAAAATTAAAAATGTTAACTCCGTCTTACACACACATTAAAAAACACAAGCACTCATACACCCACAAATACATTAATATAAATAGGGTTTTAAAAAAAATATATATATATTTATGTAAACTCACTCTTAATCCATTTCTACATACGAGCACAACACACGTTTTGCTAGGGGAAAGCACAATAGAAACATAACATTTTTTGTTACAAAAGGGGCATATAAATGCTTCCTGAGAGTAAGATAGGAAATAATGATTAACAACTCTCTCAAGACATGGACTTAATTTAAAAGACAACATCACAGTTATAAAGAAACTAAAAAAGCAGAAAAATAATGTCTTAGCTTACGTTATAAGGGTTAAGAAATGATATTCCCATTCAGTGTAAAATGTAAAGTTGAAAACACATGTTCATTTCAATTTGCATGATAATATAATTAATTGTCATTATTTGTCACGATCATTAAAAAGTGAAAGGGCAAAATATATTAAACATTTACTTCAAAGTTTGGTCAAGATCCATCAATTTACCAAGTAGCTAGCGCTTAAACTATTTTAATATTGCGCATATAAGCTAAAAACAACATTAAGGGCCCCCGGGTCCATTCAGGGCAAGATATAAAATTCAAAAAAATCTGTTCATTTAATATGGATAATAACGGATACCTTTATCCTTATTTTTAAAGACCTGTAATAATTAAATTGTGGAAAAAAGTCTTAAACGTTTGCAAAAACAGGTATTTTGGGCCCTTAGCCCCAAAGGAGTTGCAATTAGGAGTTTAATGCCCTATGGTATTTCCATATTGGTTATTAAGTATTTATACACAAAGTTTTGTTAAATCCATTAATATAGCAAGTAGCTAATGCATAAACTAATTTTTATATAGCCCATATTAGAAATAAATGACATTAAGGGGCCCAGGGCCCATTCAGGGCAAGATATAAAGTTCAAATTATCTGTTCATTTAAATAAGGATAATAATAGATACATTTATCATTATTTGTTAAAACCTATAATAATTGAATTGGGGAATAAAATCTTACAAGTTTAAGAAAACAGGTATTTTTGGCCCCCAGCCACGAAGGAGTTGCCATTAGGAGTTTAGTGCACTATGGTATTTTAATATTGGCTAGCAAGTATTTTTATACAAATTGTGGTTAAGATCCATCAATATAGCAAGTAGTTAGCGCTTCAACTAATTTTTATATAGCTCATTAAAGCAAAAAATGACATTATGGGCCCCCGAAGCCCCATGTGTGTTTAATTGAAAACAAAAAGTTGCCAGTTACTATCCCAAAAATTATTTTTATGACGATCGTATGAATGGTTTAGTCTGCTATAAAGGACAAGCACACACACACAGACATACATTCATTTATATATAATATATATATAGATTACATTAATTGTTTACATTATAAAAACAACAACTAACTACTAGTAAAGATTTTCTTGAACATTTGTTTAATAGCAGAGCTGAAGAAAACTGTTGCAGGAAATTTATTCGTTAAAACCGATCTTTGTATTATGCACATCATATAGTGCTACATTATATGAGTTCGTTAATATTTTACCAAGAGTTGAGCCATTTTATCAGTATTATATTTAACTTCATCATACATCTATATCTATATTCATATAACACGCATTTCTTGTCTGTCTGTCTGTTCCCTAATAGCTCAAATCCAGACAACCAAATAAAGTAAAATTTGGAACACGTACACAAAATCATATGGGAAAGGTTCATAGACAGGTTTCGTTCCATAAATTCACACTCATGGGCGCCGAGGGCCCCAAAACCTTTTTTTCATAATGTGAGCTATATTAAAATTGAGACTCACTAAATCTCCTATTTCTCGAGTGGGCAGTAGTGTGAAATTGTAGGAAATTGTTGAGTACACTTCCGCATTGGTAACAGGCAAAAATATATTTAAATTATCTCTTTCTGGGGGCAGGGGTCCCAAATACAGTTTTTTCCTTATATGAATTTTATAAAAACTGAAAATCACTAATTCTCATATTTCCCTTTTAGGTAGAAGAATGAAACTTTGGCAAGTTGTTAAGTGCACTCTCCTGACGATAATTTGCAAAAAAGAATGTTAAAATTCTAACTCATGGGGTGCCGGGGACCCAAATGTAATTTTTTCTTATATTAAAAACAAACTCATCACTAATTCTCCCATTTCCATGTAAGGTAAAAACACGAAACGTTTTGACGTTATTGAGCCACTCTATCGACAATAATGGCAAAAAAGACTTTTAAAATTCCGAACAGGCTTGATGAGGTTACAACTTATCAACAAGGACGATATATTAGTAGCAGTGAGGTAGTGTGGAACTTGCTAAACTTTCCCATCCATCAAAGGTATCAAACAGTTGTTCACTTGGCAGTATACATTGAAGGAGGCCAAAGAGTATACTATGAACTATGACAGCAAACAGCACATTTGACTGACACTCCACCAAAGACTACATTGACAGCCGTTTTTAATACATGCAAAACAGATCCTCTTACAAAAACATTGCTGTTTTCTGAAGAACATTTTCGCTGTGATGCCAATCAAAAGGTCTGGCAAATCCTAAAAAAGACTCCAAGGATATGTGACAGACAATGCCTTGGGAAGAGTGTAAACTGTGCATCCTAACAACAGAGAAGCATACCACATGCGCCTACTGTTGCACCATGTTCGACTACCTATTTCATTTAAAAATCTCAAAATCTCAAAACTGTTTTTGTGAGAAATGAGGATAGTGACATCCTTGAAATTAAGCCATGCAGCACATACACTCAGGTATGCCAAGTCCTGCGACTGCTGGAAGATAATTGTCATTGGTACCAGGCTATGGAAGAGGCAGCTGTGTCTCAGTCACCAGCACAACCCGGTAACCTCTTTGTCATTTTGGTTGCCTTATGTGGCTTAAACAAACTTATTACACTGTGGGAAAATCAGAAGGAAGACAAGACAGAGGAATTTTTGCACCAGACAAGACGAAATAATCCAACCGAAAATATTGAATACTGTGGTGTTCTCTTCAGAAATACTCTTTTCATCTTAGAAGATAAAATTCTATCTATAAATGGCAACAAGCTGGCACTTTAGGGTTTGCCAATACCAGTGCATGATCAACCTGAGTTGACAAGCAATGATGTCTTGAGGTAAACTATCTATGATATTCAAGCACTTCGAGCCTAATTTTGCCAAGACTTACTCCAGATCAGAAGCAAGCCTTTAAAGACATCAATGGGATTATCGGAAGAGAAAGAGGAGGCACTGGCAAGACTTTTCTAATCTATTTTCTTTTGGCTTTTGTGAGGAAAAGAGAAAGACTTGGCTGTGGCTGTTGCCTCCTCTGGCATAGCAGCAACTCTGCTTGCTGGTGGTCGAACAGCACATTTGGCCTTCACGTTGGCACTGGACCTGGCAAGATCAGACATTGCCACTTAAAAATATTTCCAAGGGCACAGGACAGGGACATGTTCTCAAAACCTGCTATCTAATTGTATGAGGCTACCATGAGTCACATAAATGCTTTCCATTCTCTTGACAAGACATTATAGGATTTGCGAGGCAGCTCTGAAAAATGGTGGAGCAACTGTTGTGCTTGCTGGTGATTTTCGACAAACACTTCTCATTGTCACACGTGGCTCACCGGCAGATCAGATCAATGCCTGTTTAAAAAATTCGTATCTATGGCACCATGTCAAAAAATTTAGTTTAACTACAAACATGCTGTCACACATACAGGGTGATTTGTCTGCAGGACAATTTGCAAACAAGTTGCACCAGATTGGAGATGGTAAAGTTTCTGAAGATCCTTCAACAGACCTAATCATTATGCCATGTGGTCAAATTGTCAACTCTGCTGACGAACTTCTTTTCAAGGTGTATGTATACTAATAAAAGGGAAAGCCCTCACTGACTCACTCACTGATTCATCACTAATTCTCAAATTTTCCGTTTAGGTAGAAGCATGAAACTTTGGGAATTTGTTGGGTACCCTCTAAATACGAAAATTGGCGAAAAAGAATTTTTAAAATCACGCTCATGTGGGGCCGGGGGCCCAAAAATGTTTTTTTCTACATCACTAATTCTCCAAGTTACCGTGTAGGTAGAAACATGAAACTATAGTATGTTGTTGGGTACCCAATAACGACAAAAATCGTTGAAAAAGAATTTTAAAAATCTCCCTCATGTGGGGCCCGGGGCCCCAAAAGTTTTTTCCTTATTTGGGCCCTTTAAAAATTGAAAATCAGCAATTTTCCTATTTCCCTTGTCGGTAGAAGCATGAAACTTTGGGAAGTTATTGGGTACCCTCCAACTACGAAACTTGGAGAAAAGAAATTTTTTAAATCTCGCTCATGTGGGGCCGGGGGCCAAAAAACTGTTATTTACTTCATCACTAATTCTTCAACTTCCCGTGTAGGTAGAAACATGAAACTTTGGTAAGTTGTTGTGTACCCACTAGCGACTAAATTGGCGAAAAAGAATTTAAATAATTTCGCTAATGTGCAGCCGGGGGCCCATATACATTTTTTCCTTATTTGAGCTCTATAAAAATTGAAAATCATCAATTTTCCTATTTCCCGTGTAGGTAGAAGCATGAAACTTTGGACATTTTTAAAGTACCTGCTCCCGACGATAATTGTGGAAAAAAAAGTTAAAATGCATCTCATGGGGGCCGGGGCCCCAAAAATGTTGTTTTCCTAATATGAGCTAATAAAAAATTGAAAATACTTAATTCTCCTATTTCCCATACAGGTAGAAGCATGAAACTTTGGGAAGTTGTTGGGTATCCTCTCAGGACGAAAATTGTCAAAAAATAATTGTACAAATCTCGGTCATGTGGGTCTGGGGATCAAAAAACGTTTTTCCCTAATATGAGCTATATAAAAATTGAAAATCACTAATTCTCCTGTTTTCCGTGTAGGTAGAAGCATGAAACTTTGGGAAGTTGCTGGGTATCTTCACAAAACGAAAATTTGGCGAAAAAGAATTTTAAAGTTCACACTCATGGGGGCCGGGGCCCAAAAAACGTTTTTTTTTCCCTCAATAAGCAATATACTAATTGAAAATCAATAATTATTCTCTTTCCCGTGTATGTAGAAGCATGACACTTTGGAAATTTATTAAGTACATGCTTCCGACGACAATTGGCGATAGAGAATATTAAAATTCGCACTCATGGGGGCTGGGGCCCCAAAAACAATTTTTTAATTATATGGGCTATATAAAAATTGAAAATCACCAATTCTCCTATTTCCCGAGTAGGTAGACTCATGAAACGTTGAAGAGTTGTTAAATACACTTTCACGATGCTAGCAGGTGAAATAATATTTACAATATCTCCTTAATGGGGGGCCGGGGGCCCAAATTTAAAAAGTGAAAATCACTAATTCTCCCATACCCCAATTAGGTAGAAGCATGAAACTTTAGAAAGCTGTTGAGTACAATCTCTCGATGATAATTTGCGAAAGATAATTTTAATTCCTACCCAATGGGATACGGGGGCTAAAAAATAATAAGGCCCCAAAAAGTTTTTTCCTTATATGAGCTATTTACACATTCAAATCATTAATTCTCCTATTTCCTGTATAGGTAGAAGCATGAAACTTTGTAGATTTTTTGATTACTTGCTTTCGATGATAATTGGCAAAAGAGAAAATTAAATTTCCAACTAATGGGGGCTGGGACCCCAAAAACGTTTTTTTTCTTCATAATATGAGCTATATAAAAATTGAAAATCAATAATTCTCCTATTTCCCATATAGGTAGAAGCATGAAACTTTTTAAATTTTCAGAGTACAAGCTCCCGACGAAAGTTGGCAAAAAGAATGTAAAAAATCAATTTAATTGGGGGACGGGGTCCAAATACATTTTTCTTATATTAAAGAACGACTTATCACTAACTCTCCAATTGTCCATGTAGTTAAGAGCATCAAACTTTGGGTAATTGTTAAGTACCCTCTCACGACAAATGTTGGCGTAAAGGAATTTTGAAATACACACTCATGGGGGCCGGGGCCCCAAAAAACTTTTTTTTCTTATATTATATGAGTGTTGAATATCATGAATTCTCCTATTTCTCGTGTAGATAGACACATGAAACGTTGGGGAATTGATAATTACACTTTCACGATGGTAGCAGATGAATCAATATTTAAAATATCTCTTACTGAGGGCCAGGGGTTGTCCAATGTAGTTTTTTTCCTAATATAAACTATATAAAAACTGAACATCAATAATTCTCCCTTTCTCCATGTAGGTAGAAGCATGAAACTTTGGGAAGTTGTTTAGTACAATTTTCCGATGAAAGTTGGTGAAAGAGAATGGTAAATTCCCATTCATTGAGGGCCGGTGGCCCAAATATAGCTATTTCGTATATTAAAAACCGACTCATCTCAAATTCCACAACTCATCGTGTAGGTAAAAACATAAAACTTTTGGAAGTTGTTGGGTAACCTCTCACGACGAAAATTGGCGAAATATAATTTTAACATTCACGCTGATTGGGGCCGGGGCCTCAAAAACGTTTTTTTTTCCTAATATATGCTATATACAAATTGACAAGCACTATTTTTCCTATTTCCTAAATAGGTAAACGCATGAAACGTTGGGTTTTTTAAAAAATACACTTCCACGATGGCAGCAGGTAAAAAAAATATTAAAAATATCCCTTGCTGGGTGCAAGGGGCCCAAATATAGTTTTTTATGCACTCACTCATCACTATTTCTCCAACTTCCCGCAGCAAAGCGCGGGGAAATTGCTAGTCCAAACATAAAGCAAGCCTTCAAGGATCAGAACTGGCTTTCTCATAGATCTTTTCTGTCAAGCAGAAATGATGTGGTTGAGAATCTCAATGTCACCCTTCATTTGAACTTGCCAGGGCAAGAAAATGCCTACAAGCCATTAGACTGCATCCTTAATGATGATGAATCAGTACAAAATCCCACTGAGTTCTTGAATTCCATCCAGACTCCTGAAATGCAAGTCCACAACTTTATTATGACAGTGTGTATTCCAATAAAGCTGATCCGAAATATTGATGCAATCAGGTTGTGCAATGGCACACGATTAATTTGTGAAAAAGCTGAGACAACATGTCATTCAAGCCACAGTACTCACAGGGTGTGCTAAGGTTTATAATATATTTATTACAAAACTACCTACCCTTCCCTCAGACAACACAATGCAATTCAAGAGAATACTTGCAGACACTAAGCTTTTCTCATGGGCAGTTGTTGTGGCCAGCTCCAGAGTAGGCAAATAGGAAAACATTTTTGTACACACTCCAAATGGAACTGCCAAAAGTTTTGTCTACCACATTGCTTTAAAATCAATTTAACCTTTTATTTCATGTAAATAAATTTGTTTTACCCTTCTAGAAAAAAAACGAATTTAAAATCCGAGAAAAAAACCGGGTACTTGTATCTAGTATCTAAATCTATCTATCTATACTAATAAAAGAGAAAGCCCCGACAGACTGACTGACTCATAACTAATTCTCATACTTCCCGTGTAGGTAGAGGCATAAAATTCTGGGAAGTTGTTGGGTACCCTCTCGCTACCAAAATTGGAGTAAAATAATTTTTAAAATCTCGCTCATGTGGGGCCGGGGGCAAATTTTTTTTTCCCCCCACATCACTAATTCTTCAATTTCTCGTGTAGGTAGAGGCTTGAAACTTTAAGAAGTTGTTGGGTACTCTGTAGCGACAAAAATTGACGAAAAAGAATTTGTAAAATCTCGCTCATGTGGGGCCGGGGCCCCAAAAACTGTTTTACTAATATGGGTTCTATAAAAATTAAAAATCACCAATTCTCCTATTTCTCGTGTACGTAGAGGCATGAAACTTTGGAAATTTTTTGAGTACATACTCCCGACGATAATTTGAAAAAAAAAAATGAATATCACGCCCATGGGGGCCGGGGCACCAAAAACGTTATTTTTCCTCAATGAGCTATATAAAAAATTGAAAATCACGAATTCTCATATTTCCCGTATAGGTAGAAGCATGAAACTTTGAACATTTTTTTAGTACAGGCTCCCGAAGAAAATTGGCAAAAAAGAACGGTAAAACTCTCTCTCATGGGGGGCCGGGGCCAAAATATAGCTTTTCTTATATTAAAAACCGACTCATCACTAATTCTCCAATTTTTCGTGTAGTTAGGAGCATGAAACTCTGGAAAATTGTAAAGTACACTCTCACGACGAAAGTTGGTGCAAAAGATTTTTGAAATTCACACTCATGGGGGCCGGGGCCCAAAAAACGTTTTTTTCCCTCTAATATGAGCTATATAAAATTGAAAATCTATAATTCTCTTACTTCCCGTGTAGGTAGAGGCATGAAACTTTTGGAAATTGTTGGGTACCCTCTCACGACTAAATTTGGGGGTAAAAGATTTGTGAAATACACACTCATGGGGACCAGGGCCCAAAAATCGTATTTTTTATGATATGAGCTATCTAAAAATTGAAATCACTAAACCTCCTATTTCCAGAGTAGGTAGACTCATGAAACGTTGAGGAGTTGATAAATTCACTTTCAAGATGGTAGAAGACGAAAAAATATTTAAAATATCTCTTACTGGAGGCCGGGGGCCCCAATGTATCTTGTTCGTAATATAAACTATATAAAAACTGAAAATCACTAATTCTCCATTCCCCATTTAAGTAGAAGCATGAAACTTTGGGAAGTTGTTGAGTAAAATCTCCCGATGATAATTAGCAAAATAGAATGTTTAATTCCCACTCATGGGGTGCGGGGCCCAAATATAGCTTTTCTATACTAATAAAAGCGAAAACCCTGACCGACAGACTCATAACTAATTCTCATATTTCCAGTGTAGGTAGAAGCATAAAAACTTTGGGAAGTTGTTGGGTACCCTCTCGCTACGAAAATTGGCGAAAAAGAATTTTTAAAATCTCACTCATGTGGGGCCGGGGGCAAAAAAACTTTGTTTACCTACATCACTAATTCTTCGATTTTCCGCGTAGGTAGAAGCATGAAACTTTGGGAAGTTGTTGGGTACACTCTAGCGACAAAATTGACAAAAAATATTTTTTTAAATCTCTCTCTTGTGGGGCCGGGGGCCCAAAAACTTTTTTCCTTATATGGGCTCTATAAAATTTGAAAATCACTAATTCTCCTATTTCTCGTGTAGGTAGAAGCATGAAACTTTGAACATTTTTTTAGTACACTCTCCCTAAGAAAATTGGCAAAAAAGAATGGTAAAACTCCCTCTCATGGGGTGCCAGGGAAAAATATAGCTTTTCTTTTATTAAAAACCGACTCATCACTTATTCTCCAATTTTTCGTGTAGTTAGGAGCATAACACTTTGGGAAATGGTTAAGTTGATAAATTCACATTCGCGATGGTAGCAGGTTGAAAAATATTTCAAATATCCTTTACTAGGTACCAGGGGCAAAATGGAGTGTGTTTTTTTTTACAAATATATACTATACTAGCTGACCCGTCGTGCGTTGCAACGATCTCAGTAATAATGAATACATTTAAGAAACAAATGAGTGATGTTTTAATAACAATTATACCAGAAATCTATGCGGAAGTCAGCAAAAAAAAATTAAGGTTCATAGCAAACGATAACGAACAGATACAAAAATTAATAATTTTAATCTTAATTTTTTTAAAATTAAAAACGATAGTAAGGGGACTGACTCAAAAATGAAAGATAATTTAATTGTTATTAACATTCTCATGGACTCAAGCTATTTTCCACAATATCGTGTAAAATTAAAAAGGGAATTAAATTATTAAAGTCCATTAAAAATCAATTGGGGCCCCTTGCCCTGATGGAATGAACATTAGAAGTTCAGTGCCCTATAGTAATTAATTATAGACTCTTGAGTTTTAAGTACTAAGATTGGCAAGATCCAATACTTTTTTTTCAGCCACTTACGCTTACTCAATAGTTTTAATACAGCTAATATAAGAAAAAAAGACATCTAGGGACCCCTAAGCCCATTCGATGCAAGTTTTCTATTTATAAAATCTGTTCATTTTAATTTAGTTTCATCATGGATCAAGATCGTTATATAATGAAATGGGGAAAACATCTTAAACTTATACGAATAAAGAAATTAGAAATCCTTGCCCTGTAGCATTTTAATATGGCATGGGCTACCAAGTATCTGTATACTAATGTTTGTTAAGATCCATTCATTTTTTGCGTATATATGTTGTATAAAGAAAAACATTAAATTAGCGGCCCCATTCAGTGCAAGATGTAAAAATGAAAACACCTGTTCATTTCAATATTAATATATTGGATATATTTGTAATTATTTGTCAAGATTTTTAATAATTGAATGGGGATTAAAATCTTAAACGTTTAAAGAAAATTTGTATTTTTGGACCCAAGCCCTGAAGGAATTGTCTTTCGGAGTTCAGTTCCATGTATTATTTTAATATATGTGATCATTTATTGATGATAAACAAAGTTTGGTTAATATCTATCAAATGTTTTAGGAACTAAAGCTTTAACTAATTTATGTATAGCTCATTTTAGCAAAAATTGAAAAATTCGGCCTCCAGCGCCCCATGAGGGGTAAAAGAGAAAAATGTTCCCAGTTACCTTTCCGGGAGCGTACTTGGCAGTGTCCAAAAGTTTTATGACGATCGAATGCATGGTTTATAAAGGACATGAAGACACACACACAAAGACATACTTTGATTTATATANATATATATATATATGTATATATATATATATATATATATATTTATATATATTATATATATATTAACAAAACATGAAATCAAAGGCAACCTGGCCCCATTGGTGCGAGATTTAAATTTTGAAACATGTATTTATTTTAATTTGAATAATATTGAATATATTGTCGATAATTGTCGAAACCATGGAACAGAATGGGGAATGAAATTGTAAACGTTTCAAAATAATAATAAACGCCCCCGGCCCGAAAGTATAAATATTATAGATTTAATGTTTTATATAATTTTAATATGAGTTATAAAGTTATTATACACCAAGTTTAGTTCAGATCCATTCATTTTCCCAGTCGTTAAAGCTTGCATAATTTATGTACATCTCATATCGACAAAAACGAAATTTAGTGTTCATAGGCCCAATCGGTGCAAGAAACTAACTTTAAAATACATGTTTTTTTCGTTCTAATTCAAGCTTATGTAAAAATCAAAATTGGTATTAATTCTTAAATGCATACGAAAAAAAAAGATTTTATGCCCCCGTTGTCAAAGGAATGGACATTAAGAGTTCCACGCCGTATGGTATTTTAATATTGTCTTTAAAGTATGTAAGTACCAAGTTTAGTCAAGAGAAAGAATTTTAAATTTCAAACTCATGGGGAGCCGGGGGTCCAAATGTATTTTTTTAAATACTCATTTACGCTTTATAAATATTGAAAATCACCCATTCTACTATTTCCCATGTAGGTAGAGGAATGAAACATTGGGAAGTTGTTAAGTTCACTCTCCTAACGCTAATTTGCGAAAAAGAATTTTAAACTTTCCACTCTTCCCAAATGTTACTTTTTCTTATATTAAAAACAAACTCATTACTAATTCTCCAATGTACCATGTCATAAAAAATGAAACTTTTGGAAATTATTGAGCAGACTCTCCTAAAAATAATGGAAAAAATATACTCACTAATGTGGTGCCCGGGGCCCAAGTGTACTTTTTCTTAAGTGGGCTCTATTAACAAAATGCAGACAACGAAATACAATCACGTCTCAAGAAAGATCAGGTTTCTGATTAGGTGGAAGCATGAAATTTAAGGAAATTGTTAATAAATTCCCACTCATGGAGGCCGGGGGCCCAAAAACGTTTTCGCCCATTTTTTGAAGTATATAAAATTGAAAATAACTAATTCTCCTATTTCCCGAGTAGGCAGAAGCATAAAATTTTAGGAAATTGTTTAGTACATTTCCCAAATTATACCAGGGGAAAATATATTTAAATTATTACTTTCTGGGGTCCAGGGGCCCAAATGTTTTTCTCCTATATGAGCTATATAAAAACTGAAAATCACTAATTCTTCTACTTCCCGTGTAGGTAGAATCATGAAAGTTTGGCAAGTTGTTAAGTACACTCTACCGACGTTAATTTGCAAATAAGAATTTTAAAATTCCCACTCTTGGGGGCTAGGCGCCCAAATGTAGTTTTTTCTTATATTAAAAACCATCTACTCTCTAATTCTCAAATTTCCGTATAGGTTAAGAAATGAAACTTTTGGAAGTTATTGATAGACTGTCCATCTGCTGGTAATTTGCCGGGACAGTCCCTAAATTTCACCTCTGTCCCGGTATCCTGTCAGGGACGCAATTTGTCCCGGAATTTAGAAATTAAAAAGTTTTTGTATGAAAATTAAGTATTTTTTATGAATAAAGTCAAAAGTGATCGTTAAAATTTAAATGTCATTAATATTTTTTTTTTAACTTTTGTCAAGCACGTCGATCCAAATATAAACTGACAATTTGCAGTAATGGTTACAAGAAAAGCTTTCACCTGATAAGATTTGGGGAAATTTATTTATTCACTTTCACACCTACACAGGACAACTGGTAAATTTGGAAAAACTAGTGCAATTTGCTTTCGCATTAGCAGGAACCTCCACTGAAGTTGAGCTCTTGTTTTCTTACATGAATCAGATTTGGACTGACCAAAGAAGCCAGCTGGAGGTCTCCACAGTTGATGCCCTCTTATCAATTCAATACAATTCAAACATGAATTGCAGCATTTTCTATGATACCATCAAAAAGAATGACAAATTTCTTGAAAAAAAACACTCAAGTGAAAAATATAATTAAAAATGTACAGTAATATTCGAAAGGGTTACCTATTAAAATATATTGAATTTAAAGAGTTTTTTAAAAGAATTTAAAAAGTTTAAACATTAATGAATGGCTATTTTATGATCGCGTTATGATTTAAGTGAGCTATTTAAAGAAATTTTAAAGCTTTTTTTTTTTTTACTTACTTTTTAATTTGTCCCGGAATTGAACAAAAATGTCCCGGATTTTTTCGAAAAACCTCTGGACAGTCTAGTTATTGAGCACACTCTCCCAACAGAAAAAACTAATAAAATTCTCACTCAGGGTGGGGCTGGTGTTCCCAAATGTATGTTTTCCTTAAATGAGCTGTATTTCACATCTCCAATTGTAACAGGTGAAAACATATTTAAATTATCCCTCTAATGGGCCGGGGCCCAATGTAGTGTTCTTCTTTCTATGAGCGATATAAAAAGTGAAAATTACTAATGATCCTATTTCCCGTTTAGGTAGAAGCATGATACTTTTGGAAGTCGAGCAATACATATCCGCAATGCTAAGAAGAGTAAAAAGAAATCACTGCCAGTGGGGGCCGGGGCCAAAATGTATTTGTTCTGATATAAAAACAGACTCATCACGTATTCTATAATATTCGGTGACGGTAGAAGCATACAAGTTTGGAAATTTGTTGAGGAGGCACTCACGACGAACATTAACAAAGAAAATTTTTTTAATTCCTGCTCATGTCGTTCCAACGTTCTTTAAAAAAAAAACAACAACACTAATTCACCTATGTCCGAGTAGGAGCATTTAAAACCCTAGATAAGCCGGGTTCTTGCCTCTAGTATATATATAAGACGCATGTCTGTCTGTCTGTCTGTCTGTCTGTCTGTCTGTCTGTCTGTCTGTTCCCTAATAACTCAAGATCCAGACAACCAAGTACAGTGAAATTTGGTAAACGTACACACAATCATATGGGGAAGGTTCTTAAATAGGTTTCGTTCCATAAATTCACACTCATGGGCACCGGGGGCCCAAAAACTATTTTTCCTAATTTGAGCTTTATAAAAAATGAAAATCAACAATTTTTCAATTTATCGAGGTGGCAGAAGCATGAAATTTAAGGAAATTGTAGCATACACTTCTGCAATAGTAACAGACAAAAACGTTACCTCTTTCTGGGGGCTGGAGGGCCTAAATGTAGGTTTTTCCCTTATATGAAATATATATAAAAACTAAAAATCACTAATTATCCTATTTTACGGATAGGTAGAAGGATGAAACTTTGGCAAGTTGTTAAGTAAGCTATCCCGACGATATTTTGCGAGAAAGAATTTTAAACTTCCATCTTATGGGGAGCCGGGGGCCCAAATGTATTTTTTACTAATATACGCTATATAAATACTGAAAATCACCCATTCTACTATTTCCCGTGTAGGTAGAAAACAATAAACATTGGGAAGTTGTTAAGTACACTCTCATAACGCTAATTTGCGAAAGGATATTAAAACTTCCCACTCATTGGGGGCCGGGGGCCCAAATGTAGTTTTTTCTTATATTAAAAACTCACACATCACTAATTCTCAAATTTACCGTGTAGGTAAAACCATGACACTTTTGGAAATTCTTGAGCATACTCTCCCGACAATAATGACAATCGTTTCATAAATTCCAACTCATGGGGAATGCGGGCCCAAAAACGTTTTTCCCCCGTTATTTGAGGTATATAAAATTGAAAATAACTAATTCTCCTATTTCCCGAGTAGGCAGAAGAATGAACTTTTGGGATATTGTGGAGTACCTTTCCAAAATTTTTACAGGCGAAAATATATTTCACTAATTCTCCTATTTCCCGTGTAAGTAGAAGCATGAAGGTTTGGCAAGTTGTTCTAATTCTCCTATTTGACGTGTAGGTAGAAGCATGAAACTTTGGCAAGTTGTTAAGTACGCTACCCCGACGATATTTTGCGAGAAAGAATTTTTAACTTCCAACTCATGGGCAGCCGGGTGGCCAAATGTAGTTTGTTTTTACTAATATACGATATATAAATACTGAAAATCCCCAATTGGACTAATTCCCGTGTAAGTAGAAGAATAAAACTTTGGGAAGATGTTAAGTACACTCTCCTAAAGCTAATTTGCAAAAAATAATTTTAGAATCCCATTTCTTGGGGGCTAAGGGTCCAAATAAAGTTTTATCTTATATTAAAAACCGTCTTATCTCTAATTCTCAAATTTACCTTTATACCTAAAGACATGAAACTTTTGGAAGTTTCTGAGCACTCTCTCCCAAAAAACATTGAGAAAAAGTCTTTTAAAACTCTCTCTCAGGGTGGGGCTGGTGTGCCCAAATGAGTTTTTTTTCCTTAAATGAACTGTATTTCACATCTCCAATGGTAACAGGTGAAAACATATTTAAATTATCTCTCTAAGGGGACCGGGGCCCAATGTAGTTTTCTCCTTTATATGAGCGATATAAAAAGTGAAAATTACTATTTTACCTATTTTCCGTTTAGGTAAAAGCATGATACTTTGGGAAGTTGAAAAATACATATCGGCAATAGTATGAGGAGTAAAAAGAAATCACTGCCAGTGGGGGCCGGGGCCAAAATGTATTTGTTCTGATATAAAAACAGACTTTTCACGTATTCCCTATGTTTCGGTGACAATAGAAGCATACAAATTTGGAAATTTGTTGAAGAGGCACTCACGACGTAAATTAACAAAGAAACATTTTAAAACTCCTTGTCATGTGGGGCCGGTGGCCCAAATACTTTTTTTTCCTTACATGGGCTTTATAAAATTAAAAAAACCACTAATTCTCCTATGTCCGAGTAGGTAGAAGTATGAAATTTTCGGAAGTTGTTGAGTACACTTCTGCGATTGTAACAAGCAAAAAAATATTTATAGCACTTATTGGGAGCCTTGTGCCCAAATATAATGTTGTTTTGTTTTTACTCATATAAGCTATATAAGAATTGAAAATCTTTAATTCTACTATTTGGAATAATGGGAATTAGGAAAGTTGTTAATTACACTACCACGATAGTGCAGTCATAACTGGTGTGCCAGAGTCACGGGATTGCTGGTATAGACTTGCAGACACTATGCTTTTCTGATAGGCAATTGTATTTGGCCTGCTTTAAGATAAATATACCCTTTTTCTTCATGCAAATGCAAAATTATATTACCCCACTTTTCGTCGTGAGAGTGTACCCAACAACTTCAAAAAGTTTTATGCTTCTACCTACATGGGAATGGGAGAATTAATTATTTTTACTTTTTATATGGTAAATATTAGGAAAAAAACTACATTTGGGCCCCCAGCCCCCAGTAAGGGATATTTTAAATAATTCACCTGCTACCATCGTGGAAGTGTATTTAACAAACCCCAAATTTTCACGCGTTTGCCTATTCGGGAAATAAGAGAATTAGTGATTTTCAATTTTCATATAGCACACATAAGGAAAAAACACATTTTTTCGGCCCCGGCCCTCATGAGTGTGCATTTTAAAATTATTTTACGCCAATTTTCGTCGTGAGAGGATACCCAACAACTTCCAAAAGTTTTATGTTTTTACCTACACGATGAATTGTGGAATTTGTGATGAGTCGGTTTTTAATTTAAGAAAAACGTATATTTGGGCCCCCGGCCCCCTATGAATGGAAATTTACCTTTCCCTTTCGCCAACTTTCATCGGGAGATTGTACTCAACATCTTCCCAAAGTTTCATGCTTCTACCTACATGGGGAAAGGGAGAACTTTGATGTTCAATTTTTATATAGTTTATATTAGG
>MUZC01000986.1:378580-398638 GCA_002072015.1 Radix auricularia | reverse complement strand
TTTCATGCTTCTACCTACACGGGAAGTCGGAGATTTAGTGATATAAGCAAAAAAAGTTTTTGGGCCCCCGGCCCCACATGAGTTAGATTTTCAAAATTCTTTTTCGCCAATTTTCGTAGTCAGAGGGTATCCAACAACTTCCCAAAGTCTCATAATTCTACCTACACGGGAACACCTACTCGGGAAATAGGAAAATTGTTGAATTACAGTTTTTATAGAGCACATATAAGGGAAAAGCTTTTTGGGCCCCCGGCCCCACAAAAGCGAGATTTTAAAAAAAACAACTTTATCGCCAATTTTCGTCATTAGTAGTTACCCAACAACTTCCCAAAGTTTCATGCTTCTACCTCCACGGGAAATTGGAGAATTAGTGATGAAGGAAAAAATTGTTTTTGGGCCCCCGGCCCCACATGAGCGAGATTTTAAACGTTCTTCATCGCCAATCTTCGTCATTAGTGGTTACCCAGCAACTTCCCAAAGTTTTATGCTTCTAGCTACACGGGAAATAGGAAAATTGGTGATTTTCAACTTTTATAAAGCCCATGTAAGGAAACAATCTTTTTGGGCCCCCGGCCCCACTTGAGAGATATTTTTAAAAAACTTTTTAGCCAAACTTTGTCCACAAAGGGTACTCAGCAACTTCTTAAAATTTCATGATTCTACCTACACGGGAAGTCGGAGATTTAGTGATATAAGCAAAAAAAGTTTTTGGGCCCCCGGCCCCACGTGAGTTAGATTTTCAAAATTCTTTTTCGCCAATTTTCGTAGTCAAAGGGTATCCAACAACTTCCCAAAGTTTCATGATTCTACCTACACGGGAAGTTGGAGAATTAGTGATGAATCAGTGAGTGAGTCAGTCAGTCAGTCAGTGAGTGAGGGCTTTCCCTATTATTAGTATATATAAGACGCATTTGTTGTCCGTGTGTCTGTCTGTCTGTCTGTCTGTCTGTCTGCCTGTCTGTCTGTCTGTCTGTCTGTTCCCTAATAACTCAAGATCCAGACAACCAAGTACAGTGAAATTTGGTAAACGTACACACAATCATATGGGGAAGGTTCTTAAATAGGTTTCGTTCCTTAAATTCACTCTCATGGGCGCCGGGGGCCCAAAAACTTTTTTTCTCCATATTTGAGCTATATTAAAAATGAAAATCCCGAATTTACTTATTTCCCGAGGAGGCAAAAGCATGAAATTTTAGGAAATTGTTAAGTAATCTTCCGCAATAGTAACAGGCACAAATATATTTAAATTATCTCTTTCTGGGGGCTGGGGGCCCACTCATTCCCTTATTTCACGGATAAGTAGAAGCATGAAAATTTGGCAAGTTCTTAAATAATCTACCCAGACCATAATTTGCTAGAAAGAATTTTAAAATTCCTAATCATGGGTGGCCGGGGCCCAAATGTTTTTTCTTATATTAGAAACAAACTCATCACTAATTCTCCAATTTACCGTGTCTGTAAAAACATAAAACTTTTGGAAATTTATGAACAGACTCTTCTGGCAATAATGGCAACAAAAAATATCAAATTTCTCACTCATGGGGTGCTGGGGGCCCAAATGTACTTTTTCTTAAATGAGCCATATTAACAAAATCCAGACAGAGAAATATTGTGAAATTTAGTCCACGTACACAACATTACATGATAAAGTTTCTTAAGTAGGTTTCGTTTAAATTTCCTGCTCATGTGGGGCCGGGGGCCCAAAAACGTATTTTACTTAGATTGGCTATATAAAAATTAAAAATGGCTTACTCCCCTTTTTCTGATTAGGTAGAAGCATTAAATTTTAGAAAATTGTTGAGTACACACCCACAGTGGTAAAAGGTGAAAAAATATTTAAATTTTCTTTTACTGTGAGACAGGGGCCCAAATAAAGTTGTTGTTTTTTAAAACTAATGTATATACGCTATATAAATACTGAAAATCACCCATTCTACTATTTCCAGTGTAGGTAGAAATATGAAAATCTGGGAAGTGGTTAAGTACACTCTTACGACGCTAATGTGCGAAAAAGAATTTTAAAATTCCCCCTCATTTTGGGCCGGAGGCCCAAATGTAGTTTTTTCTTTTTTTAAAAACTCACTTATCACAGTTTCTTAAATTTACCGTGTAGGTAAAACCATTAAACTGTTGGAAGTTCTTGAGCACAATCTCCCGACAATAATGGCAATCGTCCCAAGAAAGTTTCTTTTCTATATTTGAAGTATATACAAATTGAAAATAACTAATTCTCCTGTTTCCCGAATAGACAGAAGCAGGAAATTTTAGGAAATTTTTTAGTACATTTCCGTTATCGTAATAGCAGAAAATAAATTTTAATTATCTCTTTCTGGGGTCCAGGGGCCAAAATGTAGTTTTTTCCCCAATATAACTATATAAAAACTTAAAATCACTAATTCTACTATTTCCCGTGTAAGTAGAGGCATGAAACTTTGGCAAGTTTTTAAGCACACTCTCCCAACGCTAATTAAGTACACTCTCTAAACGCTAATTTGCAAAAAAAGAATGTTAAAATTCCAACTCATGGAGGCCGGGAACCTAAATGTATTTTTTTCTTATATTAAAACCGAGTCATCTCTAATTCTCACATTTACCGTGTACGTAAAGACATGAAACTGTTGGAAGTTGTCATCCGACAAAAATGGAGAAAAAACTTTTTAAACTCTCATTTGGGATGGGGCCTGGGGCCCAAATGCCCTTTTTTCATTAAATGAGTTGCATCGACAAAATCCAGACAACAAATCAATGTGAAATTAGTACACGTACACAACATTACATGGAGACGTTCTTAAACAGTAATCGTTTAAAATTTCCGCTTAAGTGGGGCCTTGGGCCAAGATCTTAGATATACAGACGCTCCTTCTATGCAGAAGATAATTGCGTCCACAGACCATGAGAGATGATCTGTTGGCTAGTGATGCAGCGGTCACAGGCCACGGCTATAGGGTTCAACGCATTACCCCAGCCGCCTAACTATTGTCTAG
This sequence comes from Radix auricularia, assembly GCA_002072015.1. Classification (NCBI taxonomy): domain Eukaryota; kingdom Metazoa; phylum Mollusca; class Gastropoda; family Lymnaeidae; genus Radix; species Radix auricularia. The sequence continues at coordinate 395,654 of MUZC01000986.1, read as the reverse complement.
TTAGGTACCCATTTAGAGCTGGGTGACTCGGGGACTCCTCAGGCCCCGGGAACAAATCCTCGCCTTCGCGTGGATTCGAACTCGTGACCATCGGTATGTTAATATTAAGAGGTGTAAAAAAAATAATTAAATTATCACTCCCCTGGGTGCGGGGCCTAAATGTATTTTTTCTAATATAAAAACCGACGTATTCTTCAATTTTCAGTGTAGGTAGAACCATGAAACTTTTGGGAAATTGTTTAGGAGGCTCTTACGACGATAATTAATGAATAAGAATTTTTTAAAAACTGCCCATGTTGGGCCGGGGGCCCAAATACGTTTTTCTCTTCCATGGGCTTTATAAAAATTAAAAATCTCTAATTATCCTATTTCCGACTAGGTAAAAGCATGACATTATTGGAAGTTGTTGAGTACACTTCTGCGATGGTAATAGGCGAAAAAATATTTGAATTATCACTTACTGGGAGCCGGGGGCCCAAATGTAGTTTATTACTAATATAAGCTTTATAAAATCTGAGAATCACCTATTCTGCTATTTCCCGTGTATGTAGAATAATAAAAATTCGGAAAATTGTTAAGTACACTACTACGATGAGTCAGTCATTATGGTGTGCCTATCTCTTGACATTGCTGGTATAGACGTGGAGACACCATGCTTTTCTAATGGTCAGTTGTATGTGGCCTGCTCCAGAGTGGGCAAAGAGGACATTCTTTTTGTGCACAACTCCAAATGGAACGTCCACAAAGTTATCTATCACATTGCTTTATGATGACTGTACCCTTTTATTGCATCTATACTAATAAAAGGGATAGCCCTCACTGACTCACTCACTCACTCACTCACTGATTCATCACTAATTCTCCAACTTCCCGTGTAGGTAGAAGCATGAAACTTTGAGAAGTTGTTGGGTACCCTCTCACTACGAAAATTGGCGAAAAAGAATTTTGAATATCTCGCTCATGTGGGGCCGGGTGCCCAAAAACTGTTTTTTTTTCTACATCACTAATTCTCCAAGTTACCGTGTAGGTAGAAACATGAAACTATAGGATGTTGTTGGGTACCCAATAACGACAAAATTTGATGAAAAAGAATTTTAAAAATCTCCCTCATGTGGGGCCGGGGGCCCCAAAAGTTTTTTTCCTCAATGGTCCCTTTTTAAAATTGGAAGTTAGTAATTTTCCTATTTCACGTGTAGGCAGAAGCATGAAACTTTGGGAAGTTATTGGGTACCCTCTAATTACAAAAATTGGCGAAAAAGAATTTTAAAAATCTCGCTCATGTGGGGCCGGAAGCCCAAAAACAGTTCTTAACTTTATCACTAATTCTTCAACTTCCCATGTAGGTAGAAGCATGAAACTTTGGTAAGTTGTTGGATGTCCAAAAACGACTAAATTGGCGAAAAAGAATTTTTAAAATCTAGCTGAAGTTGGGCCTGGGGCCTAAAAAGTTTTTTCAAAATATGGGCTCTATAAAAATTGAAAATCACCAATTTTCCTATTTCCCATATGGGTAAAAATATGAAACTTTGGAAATGTTTTGAGTACACGCTCTCGGCGAAAATTGGCCAAAACAAATTTTAAAACTAACTCTCATGGGGGGCCGGGAGCCCAATTATAGTTTCTCTTATATTAAAAACCGACTCATCACTAATTCTCCACTTTTCGGTGTAGGTAGGAGCATGGAATTTTGGGAAGTTGTTTTAAACCTTCTCACGACGAAAACTGGCGAATTTTTTTTTTTTAATTTCGCTCATGTGGGGCCGGGGACCCAAAATATTTTTGTTCCTAATATGGGCTTAATAAAAATGGAAAATCACCAATTTTCTTATTTCCCGTGTAGGTAGAAGCATGAAACTTTGGACATTTTTGAGTACATGTTTCCTACGATTATTTTAACAAAAAAAATTCCCGCTCATGGGGGCTGGGGCCCCAAAAAACTTTTTTCCAAATATGAGCTATATAAAAATTCAAAATCACTAATTCTCCTTTTTCCTGTGTAGGTAGATGATTGAAACTGTGGAAAAAAAATTTAGTACACGCTCCCAACGTAATTTTGCAAAATATAATGTAAAACTCCCTCTCATGGGTGGCTGGGGGCCCAAATATAGTTTTTCTTATATTAAAAATCGACTCATCACTAATTGTCCAAATTTTCCGAGTAGGTAGGAGCATGAAACTTTGAAAATTGTTATGTAACCTCTCACAACGAAAATTGGTGTAAAAGATTTTTAAAATACACACTCATGGGGGCTGGTGCCCCAAAAACGTTTTTTTCTCTTATATGAGCTATATAAAAATTGAAAACCAATAATTATTTTGCTTACTGAATAGGTAAAGGCGTGCAACGTTGGGGGTAGTTAAATACACTTCCACGATGGTAGCAGGTTAAAACATATTTAAAATATTCCTTACTGGGGACCTGGGGCCCAAATATAGTTTTTAATTCACTCACTCATCAATCATCACTAATTCTCCAACTTCCGGTGTAGGCAGGAGCATGAAAATATGGGAAGTTGTTGAGAACCCTCTCACTACGAAAGGGAAATTTAAAATTCCAAATTATGTGGGGCCGGGGTCCCAAACACTCTTTCTCTTTATCTGTGAAAATTGAAAATCACTAATTGTCCTTTTTGCCGAGTATGTAGAAGTTTAAACTTTCGGAAGTTGTTGAGTACACTTCCTTAATGGTAACATGTGAATATATATTTAAATTATCCCTTACTGCCTTTTGGATGCGCCGACGTAGTTTTTCTATTAAATGGGCCTTTAAAAACGGAAAATTACTGCTTTTCCCATTTTCTGTGTAGGTAAAAGTATAAAGCCTTCTGTAGTTGTTTAGTAACAGCCCGCGATGGTAATAAGGAAAATAATTATATAAATTTTTAAAATTTCCTGTCATGGGTCGCAAAGGGGCCCAAATTTTTTTTTAACCTAAAATGAGCTGTATAAAACTGAATCAATAGTAATTCTCCAAGTTTCCATCTAGGTAGAAACTTAAACATTTTGGAAGTTGTTGAGTACCCCCCCCCCCCCCCGCGATGGTAAGAGGCAAAAAGTTTTAAATCACATCTCTCTAGGGGGATGATTGCCAAAATTTAGGGTTTTTTTCCCCCCAATATGAGTTATATAAAAAGACGCATCTTTAAATCGCCAAATTCTTGTGTACGTAGGAGCCTGAACGGTTGAAGCTAATATATTTAGTATATCCATCTTGATTCAGATTAAAATCAATTGGTGTTTTGAATTGGTGTTACGCGGGTTCTCAACCCTAAATGAAATCCTAATTTCCGCATCAACGCGCGGGTAAATCGCTAGTTTATTATAAATTTTATTTTATAGACGCCACTTTAACACCTCGCATTAAGAAAATTCTAAACAATGTTCCAATTAATGATATTTATTTTAGGCACGGTAATTTCGAGAATAAATATCTTGATAATCTTGAAAAAATCAACTAAAATTGAATTGTACTGTGAGGTAAAAGAGTTTTTGCTTGACAATGTCATATGATATATTTTAAATACTCTAATTTAAAGGCACATTTTCAAAGTCCAGGAGAGTGGCTGGTGTACGAAAATCATATCTGTTTTTAAAAATCCTTAGTACAACCAAACCTCACATGAATTTCTACAATAATCTCACCTTATGAAGAATAAAAGTTTCTTCTTAAATGTTTTTCTAAATAATATGTATATATATTCGATTCGATCACCAAATTTTTTTCTCTGGTTCCTTGATCGGAAGGTTCGATTAAAAATATGAGGTATACTCATACTATTTTAGCAAATGTCAAAGCATCCTTTAAGGACTGTATTAGTTTCTCTCTAAGTAGCATCTACAATATATTTATTTTGCACAATACATTTGTAAATAATTTCGGGCATCATTGAGTTCATTAAGTACATGTTTCCAAATGGCACAAATGAATTCAAAAATAAAAATATTTAATTGTTACTAAAAAAACTCCTGCATCTGTTCAGGTGTTTAACTAAACGTCTGCCTCTGTCAATGTTTATATAGATTGCATACACCATTTTGTATCCTGATGTCTGTTTAATGTCTTGCATGTAGAAGCAATTAGATATTCCCAAAGGTGTAAGGACAGGGAAAAGAATGTGTAACAAAGTTCCAGTGTACTAAACAATTATTCTGTAGGGCTGAGATTAATCTCTTAAGGCCTTGGCTAATACTTGGGCAACCTGCTCCATTTGCTGAGCAGTTCCATACAACATTGTCTTCAATCTTTCACCCCCGTACCTCCCAGGCTATATCTAGCACGGGGCACGACGTCAATAGGTGTGTGACTGTCTCAGAGGCTTGGCTGAAATGACGGCAGTTCGAGTCCTGTTTTGGTTTAGCCTGTTAAAGTAAGAGTTGCTTGGGCAAGGATCGGTAGGCATTTGGGTCACTAAACTCTGATGCTTACAGTTTAGACACCACCACTGGTCTGAATGGTTCGGCCGGGGCATGGTACCACATTTCCCTAAAGTGGTCTAATAGCCAGGTCTTTTCTCTGAGGTAAGTAACTGGGGCATCCGGTTGGGGTTGGACCGCTCCTGCTTTTGCCAGGGAGTCTGCCTTTTCATTGCCTTCAGCATTCACGTAGCTTGGGAACCACTGCACGTTACCTTACCCCCAAGTCTTTCGAGCTTACTCACGTCATCCAAAATGACATCAACCAAATGGGTGCTACGTTTCTCGCGCAGCAGGACCTCGAGAGCTGATCTCGAGTCACAGAACAAGACCATGTCAAAACCTACTAGATCCAACCCTTGCATTGTTTGGTGCACACTTTTCAAGGCCCTGTGTATAGCCTCAAGCTCCGCATCGTAATTCAACGCCAAAGTCCCACAGGGTCCTGAAAGGTCCTCTTTTAGTGACCCGCCTATTGTGTATAGAATGAGCGCACCATATCCTGCAGTTTTTTTCTCCAGTTGGCAGACCCATCCGTGAACACTTTCAATGGGGTTCCCGAAAACCCTTAGAGTCAGGCCACACGCAGACTCGCATGTTCGATACATGTGTGGCTCCATCGAGCAAACGCACTATTTTATTAGCGAATGCAGATTTTAAAGGGGTAAACAAAAATCACGTGACTTGACTTTGCAGCTGATCAAAATTTTAATGGCCGCCACTTTCTTCTAGTCTAGTCAAATTAGTATACATCAGTTCCTCTTAATGGGCCCGAAAACAGAGATGAAACTGGATTATTCACAATGAAAACAAATCATAAGCATACCACATAGTCTTTCAAATCTATTTATACCTACGCGACGGCTTCACTTTAAAGGACAAAATTTGAATCGGACAGATACTCTGATCATACTTGTGAACATAGTGCTCAGCAGACTACTACTACTACTACAACTTACTACTAGTACTAGAAAAAGAAATACTTTTTTACTGATCACTGATTAAAAAAACAAGTTATCAAGACACTGCAAAATTATAAAGGTAAGTTAATAATTATTGTTTTATTTAAAATCATAAATTAATTTGTAAAGAAAATATATATATTATTATATATATGTCACATGTCATCATTTCATGTGTAATTAATTATAAATGAATGGTAATTCTGCAGTTTTGACACGTATAGTAATTCAAAGTCGTCGGAAACAGTGTATACAGTATAGTATAGTATATAATTATTATTTCACAGCAAGCAAAATTTAATATTCTCTTGAGAAATTACGTTTGTAATTTATTAAATGCATTATTGTATCTTGTATGTTAGCTCTTACAAATTACAGCGCTTTTTTGTAAGTGTTATTAATGTTTAAGGCACTTTTTAAAAAAAGAAATAAATATAATAGGACCAAAGTTAGGTTAGAAAAATTAAGTTAGAACAACATTTTACAAAAATACTTAGATGAATTAAATAAAATGGGACACTAACGGGAGTATGTCTTTCCATCCAGAAAAGTCTCAACTGCTAAGAGTAACAAAGAAAAATAAAACAAATAAATTCAAAATATTTCATTTATATGATTCTTGGAAAAGATTTAACCCAAACTAAAGAAGCAAACTACTTNGGCCAAAATCGCGTGACGTCATTTATGGACGGCCCCTAATATTAGAGTGCAGCCTAACACTACATGCATACGTAAATGACAAAAAATGATTTGAAACATGCTCAATTTCCAATTATAAAAAATAGCTTTTAATGGGGGGGGAGGGCGCAAAGCTTTGTGACGTCATGCTGGAGGGGGTATAACTTTTTCTGACAACGTGTGATGAGGAGAGGGGGGGGCGGGTGAAAAATCGTTCAAAATCGCGTGACGTCTTTAAAGGTCGGCCTCTTAAGTGCAACTTAATTTTAACCTAAAGACGTTCACAATGAGTTGGTTAGTAGTTCTACCGTGCCAAGCCCAATGGCAAATCCTTTAATTAAACTTAAACATACCCTGAATAAGGATATTACAGGAAAAGCCATGCTTTGGAATTCCTTCATGTTGAATATACTTTGTTGTCAGAAGAATCTTGAAATGCTTGTCAGCAACGACCTAGAAACAATATCACCTTACTCTGAAACTGAAATCGTCTCAAGTATTTTAAAATCTCATTTCATGCATTAAGTTCTGTATAGTTTAATTACTTCTTTTGTTTTCTTCCTTTATTTTTCCCTTAAAGTTTTGCTTTCATTTGAGAATGATATCCGTTCAAAGATCGTGACTGTGTGGATTGTTTCCCTCCCTGCACACCACAAGCTCGTCAAAATATTCGCACCAAAATCAGATGCGCACCGATTTAAAACCCCGACAGACATCTTTTGGAAAAAACCTCTTAGGTCATAGATGCAGATGAAACTCTTAGGTCATAGATTATGATAGATCTAGATGAAAATCTTTGGTCATAGATCTAGATGAAAATAATAGAACAATAGAGAAAAGTTGAAAATCAATCGAAATTCGAAACTACTGACAGTTTTAGGCAACACTATTACAAACTTCTGGAATCGATAATTAGACTTATCTTCTGGGTGTATATCGTCCTTAACCAAATGATCGAGAAAAAAATTGAAATAGAATACAGCTAAAGCCATTATATTTGATGTGTAGATCTACCTAATATTCCAATTTGCAGGGTATTGACACAAAAAGCCCTTAAAATATATAGTAATTTTTTTTTTTTTTTTTTTGCTGTTGTTGAGTTTGCTTGTACGAGTCACTTACTTGGGTTTTTTTGGGCCCAGCCTTGCTGGAAAAATCATCAAGTCATTTCTTATATGATAACAGAATATGACAAACAAAATACAGTGAGTTCTTAAATTACAACTGAATTAAACAAACATCAAACACTCAATTCTTCCATGGTAACAGAATACTACACAAACAGCCATTAGTTAAAAATGCTAATTTTGCTGATCACTTTGTACAGTTTATTAATATATTATCATGATTTGTATATTTGAAAAAAACAAAAACATAAAAAGTAGCATTTTTAAAATGGCAATGTCAAAGTAAAATAATGTCCAGTCTATTTATGCGGCAAACCATTTTCAGAATCCATTCAATATCGAACTGTCAACTTGTTTGTTTATTCACATTATTCTGATCGTTCGCCGTCCAAAGCTTCACTTGTCCGTTCATATCTCAGTTGGTTTGTTTAAGTGACCGGGCGCGCGCGTTTTTTCTCTCTCATGCCCATTCGAATCATTAGCTGCAGGTACTTGTTGATGATCTCGTCCTGGAGGAGGTTAAAGCCCATGGACAGGAGCGACAAGCCAAAAATTAAGTAGAGGCTGCTGACCAGCTGTTTGGAACTGTTCTGCGCGTCCTCATCGAAGCCGAACACGTAGTCGCCGAGTCCTATGGTGCTGAGGGTGATGAAGCAGAAGTACGCGCTGTCGATGATCGACCACTTCTGCTCCCAGATCGAGAAGATCATGGCCCCCACGCAGATGTAGCCCAGGATGACGAGCGACGTCACCGTGACCGGCACCCGGATTCCGCCCCCGACTTCCGAGCGTTCGGCCTTGACCTTTTTCCCGTGCAGCAGCTTCATTATGACCTCGTAGAACCATTTGAAGATATTGGCCATTGTTCCGCCGATGTTGGCGAGGTACAGAAGGGTCAAGGGAATGCCGAACATGGAATACCCGATAGTGCAGATCTTTCCCATCACTGTTTTGGGGGCAATGTTGCCATAACCTGCAGAGAGGAAACAAAAATATTTTTGGTAGTCGGAAAAAGAAGAGAAAAAAAAAGAATGGATTATGTAGAGAAAATGTCTACTTGTATTTATTGCATTTATTGTGATGAGCATGAATCTTGGCGTGCTAATAACAAAACTTATTTCTGCTGAGTTGGTTCTAAGATAAGCCACAGAATCTTGGCGTGCTAATAACAAAACTTATTTTCTAGACTTAGAATCTTCCACTCTGATAATCATATCATGATTGAATATCTTGGACTATACAAGCACTTTGGACTAAAAGCAAATGCGATATATTTACTCAAATGTGCGGTTAAAGGATTAGAAAGTCTTAACTGTTACGTAAATAATAAATTAAAGGAAAAGTGGTGGTGTTTTACATCGGGAAAAAGGGAAAATAAAAGTTTCTTGAAATGGGAAAAACTATCATTTAAAAAAAAATTCGACCTTGACTTTAGTCATTCTAGCAATATATTTCCTTTAGACATATACCAAGTCCACTGATAGGAGACATATGAAAAATGATCATCCATAACAAAATATTCAAGTTTTGCCTCTTACGATAATTGAAACATCATAAACGCTGGCAAACTGTGAGTAAAATAAATGATTTATAATTTATAATGACGTTTCCAAGTTGAATGTAAGTTTAGAAACGTCTGAAACCAAAGGCAATAGTAACCGACAATAATAAAAACCAAAGTAGTTACCAATTGTCGTAATAAGAGTCACACTAAAGATAATGACAACCGACAATAATAAAAACCAAAGTAGTTACCAATCGTTGTGATAAGAGTCACACTAAAGATAATAATAACCAACAATAATAAAAACCAAAGTAGTTACCAATCGTTGTGATAAGAGTCACACTAAATAGGATGGATGAAGCCAGTGTCCAGGGATCTGTGTGGGTTACGGAAAGCGCTAATGATTCTTTGGCCACTTCTACTTCGAATTCTTTGAGAAGCTCCAGAGTTTCGTTTCTCCATTGTTTGGCTTGTGTTAAGTTGTAATATTCGGGGCTCTCCATCATACTAAATATCTTGAGAATTGACAGAAAATTTATGAACTATGTAAATGGCACCTACTTGAACTGTAGACCAGTGATGGCTAACCGATGTCAACAAAATGAGGGGGTGAGACTGCACCTATGTCATGTGTGTCAAAGTCTTTCTTGGCTCTATCCATCTCTGATAGACTTTTATTATTATTAACCAAGTTAGTTCAATTTTCCAGCAATGTCTCCATGTAAATCTATCGAGGCATCTACTGTAAATCAGTAGATAGCAGATATCTGTTCACTTGATGTGCTTCTTTAACACAAAGCGCTTCTCTAACACAATGTGCTTCTCTAAGACAAAGCGCTTCTCTAACACAAAGCGCTTCTGTAACACAAAGCGCTTCTCTAACACAAAGCGCTTCTCTAACACAAAGCGCTTCTCTAACACAAAGTGCTTCTCTAACACAAAGCGCTTCTCTAACACAAAGCGCTTCTCTAACACAAAGTGCTTCTCTAAGACAAAGCGCTTCTCTAACACAAAGTGCTTCTCTAACACAAAGTGCTTCTCTAAGACAAAGCGCTTCTCTAACACAAAGCGCTTCTCTAACACAAAGCGCTTCTCTAACACAATGCGCTTCTCTAACACAAAGCGCTTCTCTAACACAAAGTGCTTCTCTAACACAAAGCGCTTCTCTAACACAATGCGCTTCTCTAACACAATGCGCTTCTCTAACACAATGCGCACACGTCCGGTTGATTTGATCATTTTAAGAACAACAAAAAAAAATGTGCAAAGAGGAAAACTAGTGCATGTTTCTTTTAACTTTAAAAAAAAAAATATGGAGAAAAAATAATAATTCGATCAATTGATTGCAGTAATCTACATATTTATAATCTACATATTTATAATCTACATATTTATAATCTACATATTTATAATCTACATATTTATAGTCTACATATTTATGATCTACATATTTATAATCTACACATTTATTATTATCTACATATTTATAATCTACATATTTATTATCTACATATTTATAATCTACATATTTATAATCTACATATTTATAATCTACATATTTATAATCTACATATTTATAGTCTATTTATTTATAATCTACATATTTATAATCTACATATTTATAATCTACATATTTATAATCTACATATTTATTATCTACATATTTCCTGTAGTTAAGTCCAGCTGGCATTGATTCTCATCTCACTCGACATTTTAACACGCCTTACAAACTTCTGTGTCAAAGTCTCGTGAGCCTGACACATCAGCAGAACATTCTTATTTTCCTTTCACACTTAACATTCTCATTGTTCTTAGCTTTCACAATTGATCAAGTCAAGCCCGTTTTATTTGCAGGTAGATCTGAGCATCAGTGGATATCAAAGATGCCATATAAAAACAAGGATGATTGGTGCTGTAAATAAACAACCTTTTGTGACTCTAAGTTTCAGGTTTTTATTTCAGCCAATCTCTCAACACTCTCGGCGCTTGCATTGTTCCCTCTGAGTGCTCAACAAGGACCGCAACAACTCGGTTATTCGGACTCCATTATCGTTTCACGCGCTGTTTTTACGTTAGTTGCAACAGTTTCCCTAACAACATCTCATATGTGGATAAAGCTTGAGATGAAATTGGAAAAGCAATAGATTCCGAGAAAATATTTCCATTTCTATTTTTCTTTCTTAAGATTCAGATGCGATTATTACGAGGGTCAAAGGTTATTTTTTTTATATTTTGTCCTTTTCCCACCACCAACTTTGCAGGAATTTTTTAGTCGCGTAATCCACCCCTAGATCCTTATGGTAATCCACCCCTGGATCCTTATGGTAATCCACCCCTGGATCCTTATGGTAATCCACCCCTGGATCCTTATGGTAATCCACCCCTTCATCCTTATCGTAATCCACCCCTGCCTCCTTATCCACGCAACGTCATCAGTGTAATCTTGGGTCATTATTAGATCAGATATTTCAGATAGTTTAATATAAAATACATCACCCAGCTTACTTCACATCACCCAGCTTACTTCACATCACCTAGCATACTTCACATCACCTAGCATACTTCACATCACCTAGCATACTTCACATCACCCAGCTTACTTCACATCACCCAGCTTACCTCACGTTTACTGTACAAATGTTTACTTAAGTACACGTGAAGCGTGGCAAGCCATGCTCCGCGCTGAGGTTCAACGTTACACAAAGATCTTATTTTGTTATCATTATTATCTAGTGACAAAGGTCACCCATGCCTATTCCCCTAGTATTTGTAGGTACCACATGCCTCAACTCTATGTGTCCTCTCAATACGCCGCTGACGGTTATTAGCGCTTTACATAAATGTCGTTCTGCCTTTTTAAACAAAAATATTTTTATTATTTTATTTTAAAGAGATGAATCAAAGAAAATGAATCGAATTTACGAAATGTCATCTAAAATTAGGACGTCAAATCATGTTACTATTTACATCGTCAGATTATTTGCCCTCCCTCCCTCCCTGCCTCCCTCACGTACAAAAATAAATAAATAATAATAGAAATTTTAGGCAGAAGTAAAAAGGATGAAGAAGAAAAATCCCTCATCCTTACAATATTTTCGCATTTTTAAAGTAAGTTTTCTATGACAATTTATTCATCTATGATTTGTTAGCACTACGATTACCTTTAGCACCAACTGCATCCTCTTCTTTGGTACTGTGATTGGAACATCCAACACCTCTTTATTCCCAGACTCGATGTTTTTGAACAAGAAGCCACCCAGCACCGTGTACAATCCCACCACGATCAGCAGAGACAGGTCAGTCAACAGAGACACGAAGACTTTCCAGAATCGCTGGAAGCACGTCTTAGGATCCCTAACCTGGGACGATAGGACGGTTCTCTTGTAGCTCCCGACTGGGGTCTTCTCGATGATCACAGTGGTCGAAAACGCCAGGTCGACGCCGGAGCTTCTATTGCGTTCGAGTTTGTTTACCGGGGAGTTCTCCTGTATGGATTCTCTGATGTCGGCTTTCGAGCCCGCATTGTGAGGTGGGCTGAGCTTGGCTTTATGGCCCGAGCCTGTGTTCTTTGATTCGTTGTTTGGGGAGCCCGGTATTGTGGGGATTAAGGGCGCCTCCGTGCTGGGCCTCCTGGGTATGGTTGATGACCGTTTACCTTCAGTGGCCCCTGTCTCTGGTTTCTTGTCCGGCTGATTTGAAAGCGACGATCTTCGTGTGCTGGAAGCTATACCTTGCATGTGGTCTAACGAGCTGGCGCCCTGATGATCTTTGGCTTCTTTATCCATTGGCGAAGGCGGCGTCACGTGTCAGAGCTCGGTCATCGTCGGGAAATCATTCGGCTAGGAATAGTTACACACGTTTAGAGGACGTCAATGGCTAGGAATAGTTACACACGTTTATAGGACGTGAATGGCTAGGAATAGTTACACACGTTTATAGGACGTGAATGGCTAGGAATAGTTACACACGTTTATANAGGTTAATTTAGTTTTAAAATCTAAACATAAATTATATTCATACTTTTGCTACACACTACACATTCTCTTTCATTTCAATCTAATATTTAACATAAAATTTAACTCTTTAAATTTATTTAACCATATTTTATTCGTTTTAGTTTTATTTTTAAAAATCCTCTTTTAAATCCTAATTTATACTATTTTTTTTTACAAAATGTTTATAATGCAGGTTTACTTAGTAATTAATGGTATTGTTGTAGATTTTTCATGTTTTTTAATAACAATATGTTGAAATATTGGTTGATTACGAGAAATTTTATCACTTAATAACACATCGTAGTCAATATAAACAATTCTCTATTGATGAACTTTGAACTGTAATTTGTAATAATTTACCATGTGACATGGAGGTAGCGTAATAATACAAAAATAGTGCATTTGTTTGATGGAATGCTCGCGAGCATTTGACGTGTGGCCTGACTCTAAATTGTCTCAAGGGCAGCCAATTTCTGCGATTATTCAGGGCTGCGTTTCGTCACGGCCTTGTCAGTCAAAGAATTAGCGTATAACGGGACGCGTAGCTTTAGAATAGGGTGGTTTAAGTGGGACGCTATTGGTTTGCCGTCTGTTTCTTGTGGGTTTGACGGTCCTATCAAGTTCCGTTACTTGATGCACGAAAGAGGGCCGTTTTAACTTCCCACATCAGCCCCAGTTATTCTGCAGTTGGTAGCAGGGTTCTCTAGTGTCTAACCTGCGATACCTTTCTGCAGTGATTATAATTGCCTTGTCCCTAAGTATTTCGAGTGGATCTACGTTTCCGATGACTTCCACAGCAGCTGTGGGTGATGTTCTATAGGCGCCACAGATATATTTGTAAACACAAATTAGGTTTAATGAACTGTATGAGCGAGATTTGACATTCAAATTGTGCGTCTTTTTTTAACTTCTGCATACATTTAGCTATATGTATTAACACCTTGTTCCTCTACAGTTCATCATTTTAAGAAGATCAATTATTTAAAATCATTTCAGATATGTCGTATGCAGATTTGAAATCTTTGAAAGATTTTAAAACGTCCACGCTTTTATTTTCAATTTGTACTGTATCACTTAAATGGACTTGTTTAATCCGTATGTGAACTATATAAAGTTCTATTGGATACCTTGAAAAATATTTGGCACCTTGTTAATGAAAGATGTTTTTCGTGAACTGTACTCCTAAACTTTCTATGAGCTCAGTTTGAATTTGAAATGACAAGTTTGTTTATTTACCCTTTTCCCCACGATGTCTGGGAGCGCTCCATCGTACTTTTTAAACAAATGCATCAGTTCAAGAATATTTCATTTATTTGCAAAAGTATTGTCCTCTCGGTTTTTTTTAAAAAGCAACATTCAAATTTGCCAGGATTGAATAATGGCAACATTCAAACAAGAACTTTTTTTGTCTCTTTGTTTTGTTTTCTTTTTATAGCATCATATTGAGTTTGTGTGAACGGAGTTGCGCGTAGAGAGGTCTGACGCTGTGTCGTACCTGTACTTCCAGCAGAGAGTTGTGTAAATATACTACGAGTTGAATACTCGAGGGAATTAACAGTGCATTGTTGAACATGGACGTGTGTCGTTTAATGTGTATGAGTTGACAGCGGAGAGCAAGGAAAAACCCTAGACAACGAGACCTGACAATGTATATATATATATATATATATATATATATATANACTCACTCACTCACTCACTCACTCACTCACTGATTCATCACTAATTCTCCAACTTCCCGTGTAGGTAGAAGCATGAAACTTTGGGAAGTTGTTGGGTACTCTCTTACTACGACAATGGGTGAAAAAGAATTTTAAAAATCTCACTTTTGTGGGGCCGGGGGCCCAAAAACTTTTTTCTCTACATCACTAATTCTCCAACATTCCGTGTAGGTAGAAGCATGAAACTTTAGGAAGTTGTTGGGTAACCTCTTACAACAAAAAGTGGCGAAAAAGAATTTTGAAATTCACCCTCATGGGGTCCGGGGCCCCAAAAATGTTTTTTCCTAATATAAGCTATATACTAATTGAAAATCAATAATTCTCCAACTTCCCGTGTAGGTAGAATCATGAAACTTTGGGAGGTCGTTGGGTACACTCTGACTACAAAAGTTGGCGTAAAAGATTTTTTAAAATCTCACTCTTGTGGGGCCGGGGCCCAAAAACCTTTTTTTACCTACATCACTAATTCTTTAACGTCCCGTGTAGGTAGAGGCATGAAACTTTGGGAAGTTGTTGGGTACCCTTTTACAACAAAAATTGGCGAAAAAGAATTTTGAAATTCACACTCATGGGGGCCGGGGCCCCAAAAATGTATTTTTTTCTTATATAAGAAATATAATAATTGAAAATCAATAATTCTATTTCCCGCGTAGGTAGAAGCATGAAACTTTAGAAATTGTTGAGTACATGCTTCCGACGATAATTGGCAAAAGAAAATATTAAATTTCCCACTTATGGAGGCTGGGGCCCCGAAAACATTTTTTTTTCATTATTTGAGCTATATATAAATTGAAAATCACCAATTCTCCTATTTCCCGAGTAGGTAGACTCATCAAAGTTTGGAGAGTTGACAAATATACTTTCACGATGCTAGCAGGTGAAATAATTTTTAAAATATCTCTTACTGGAGAGCTGGGGGCACAAATTTAAAAACTGAAAATCACTAATTCTCCCATTCCCCATGTAGGTAGAAAGCATGAAACTTTAGGAAGTTGTTGAGTACAATTTTCCGATGATAATTCGCGAAAGGGAACGTTAAATTCCCACTCATAGAGATACTGGGGCCCAAAAATAATGGGGCCCAAAAAGTTTTTTTTCACTTATATGAGCTATTTACAAATTGTAAATCATTAATTCTCCTATTTCCCATATAGTTAGAAGCATGAAACTTTGTAAATTTTTTGAGTTCATGCTTCCAATGATAATTTGCAAAAGAGAAGGTTAAATTTCAAACTAATGGGGGCCGGGGCCCCCAAAACGTTTTTTTTACTTATATGAGCTATATAAAAATTGAAAATCACTAATTCTCCTATTTCCCATATAGGTAGAAGCATGAAACTTTGGAAATTTTTCGAGTACAAGCTCCGGACGAAAATATGCAAAAAGAATGTAGATTTCCCACTAATTGGTAACAAGGGGCCCAAATATATTTTTTCTTATATAATAGCCGACTTATCACCAATTCTTCAATCTTCCGTGTAGGTAGGAACACGAAACTTTGGGTAATGGTTAAGTAACCTCGTAGGACGAATTTTGGTGTAAAAGAATTTTGAAATACACGCTTATGGGGGATGTTGCTAAAAAAACGTTTGTTCTTTTATATGATATTTATAAAAACTGAAAATCATTAATTCTCCTATTTCTCGCGTAAGTAGACTCATGAAACCTTGGGGAATGTATAATTACACATTAACGATGGTAGCAGGTAAAATAAATATTTAAAATATCTCTTAATGGGGTTGAGGGGGGGGGGGGCAAAGTAGTCTTTTTCCCTAATATAAACAATATAAAAATTGAACATCAATAGTTCTCCCTTTCCCCATGTAGGTAGAAGCATGAAACTTTGGGAAGATGCTGAGTACAATCTCCCGATGAAAGTTGGCGAAATGGAATGGTAAATTTCCATTCATAGGGGGCCGGGGGCCCAAATACAAGTTTTTCTTAAATTAAAAACTGACTCATCACAAATTCCACAATTCATCGTGTAGGTAAAAACATAAAACTTTTGGAAGTTGTTGGGTATCCTCTCACGACGAAAATTGGCGTAAAATAATTTTAAAATGCACACTCATGAGGGCCGGGGCCGAAAAAATGTGTTTTTTCCTTATGTGTGCTATATAAAAATTGAAAATCACTAATTCTCTTATTTCCCGAATAGGCAAACGCGTGAAAATTTGGGGTTTGTTAAATACACTTCCACGATGGTAGCAGGTGAATTATTTAAAATATCCCTTACTGGGGGCTGGGGGCCCAAATGTAGTTTTTTTCCTAATATTTACCATATAAAAAGTAAAAATCATTAATTCTCCCATTCCCATGTAGGTAGAAGCATAAAACTTTTGGAAGTTGTTGGGTACACTCTCACGACAAAAAGTGGGGTAATATAATTTTAAAATTCACACTGATTGGGGCTTTGGCCTCAAAACGTGGTTTTTCCTAATATGTGCTATTTACAAATTGAAATGCTGTTGCTGTATTTTTCCTATTTCCCAAATAGGTAAACTCGTGGAACTTTGCGGGTTTGTTAAATACACTTCCGTGATGGCAGCAGGTGAAAGAATATTTAAAATATCCCTTGCTGGGTGCCGATGGCCCAAATATAGTTTTTTATGCACTCACTCACTCATCACTAATTCTCCAACTTCCCGCAGCAACGCGCGGGGAAATCGCTAGT
>MUZC01000986.1:361441-378554 GCA_002072015.1 Radix auricularia | reverse complement strand
ATATATATATATATAACAACCTTTCCTCTGTTGCTTTACGCATCTAAAATTGAAATGTTAATATTTTACTAAATAAATTTTACATTGGAAATTAAAAACTCAGATATTATTAAGATTTCATTCAATAGAATCATGTAGCTACTTCTCTCTTTTGTTTTATGAAGAAATGTTTTTAGGAAACAGTAGCTACATTTCAATTTCTACGAAACCATATTGCCCCAAACATAAGCATGTTTCGGGTGCTTGGCGGAAAGAATACGCTTTGTTGTTTTGTAGGGCGAGGAAGATGCTTATGCTTAGGAGTTAGTCTGGATATTTACGCTTTTTTGGTTATTTACTCATCTCTCTCTCTCTCTCTCTCTCTCTCTCTCTCTCTCTCTCTCTCTCTCTCTCCTGTTTTATCTTTTTTTTTTTAAAAACTTTTTTTTTCATGTGATAAGGAATTGTTTTCTCTTTTAAACGTAATTCACTAGAGTGGAGCGAGCGGTGCTGACCTCACCGGGTGACCAAAAAAAAATAGTAAAATTATTTATATTCTCTTTATTTGGCACTGGAAAACTGAGAGGAGTTCTATGGATTAGGAGCCGCGCATAAATGACGTCACGTTCCTAAAAAAAAAGGGGGGGTGTCACGCATCTATGACGATGTGTGACGAGAGGGAGGGGTGTGTTTAAAAAATAAGAAATCACCTCAAAACGCGCAAATATAAGTAAAAGTTCCATTTAAATATTTGATTGTTTATTTAATGACGTTTTGTATGACTTCACGCGTGTTATTTACAATATTATAGTTTTGACTTGTACTAAATCCAAATTTATTTGACAAAAATTAATTTGCCACATGATAATTTTCATTTAGAAGATACGGAGTATTTTTTTTTTTTGGGGGGGGGGGGGAGAGAGGGGTCTCAAATCTTTGTGACGTCATGTCGGAAAAAATGGGTGGTGGTCTAAGTTTATGTGACAAAGTATGACGCGGGGGGGGTAAAAAATCAGCAATGTCGCGTGACGTCATTTATAGACGACCCCTTATGTCGTGAAGGGGTGACACCATGAGCTACCGCCCCGGGTGACACCAACCCTAGCGACGCCCCTGCTCGGAGTACCCAGTCAAGGCTGTAAAGTCTTCAGTTAACTGCAATCAGTGTGAACGCTACTGGAGTGTAAATAGAGGGAGCACCTGCTGGATCGACTAGTTTACTAAAGTTGAATTTTGGTGCTAAGGTTCAGGTAGACCTACTCTTTTACTTGCATGTTCAATTTCATTTTGTAATCTTTGACGGTTTTTCCTCAGTGAACACTCAATAATGATATATTGTGAAATAGACATCAAATGCTCAGGAGCCATGGCAGAGGCTAAAAATAGGCACAGGGGGGGGCAGGGCTCAAGGAAGTTAAACATAACTTGTGTGCCTTTCGTCCTTGTTACTTTCATCAAAATTATGCTATCTATTCTTGATAAAGATAAGATGGTGACTAGCTATGGTGATTAATGTGTAAAAAGAAAAACACCCGGTATTAGGCAGTCAACTTAACTATTGTAGAAGCATAATATATATTGAAGTTTGCCGAGTTACACTTTATTTTGTACTTTAATCACATGTGTGAGTGATTGAGTGGTTGTATTTTAAAAATTATTATAAAGTAATAATTTTGACATTTGAAATATGAAACTAGCCATTTCATAGTCAGCTAAAAGCCAGTGTGTGTAAGCACAAGTAACCTATGGTCACCTAGCAGGCTGTTCGTGTAAGCATTAGAAGCTTGTTTTCTAAAAATATCGTGTAGTATTTAACTATTTTTTTTTGTCATAAAATATTTAGTCCTCCAATCAAAAAATGTTGGAACTGATCAATGGTATTTCCTATAAACTAGTTTCTAAATAGTTATTTAACTTAATCTTTAAATTTGGGATCCTAAAAATCGGGTTGTTATACACTGAGGTCCCCTGGTCTATTTCCAAAGCACTCCTTCAAACCCTTCACATCTAAATGTAGTTAAACCCACCGAGGCGTGAAGTCGTTACAGTATAATCTCCTTTTGAACTTGTGGTTTAACACGACTCACATGAATGCGGTTTAAGGGGAGGGGAGAGACGTTTTAAAAAAATCATGTTAAGCCTGGTACCTATTGGAATTCAGGACGTGTTAGCGCATTTTCGTATTATGTATCAGTACTTATGTTAGATATCAGAATTATGTAGTTATCAGTAATTGTGTTTAGATTTTAGATATATTTTTATGAATTTTCTTGTGTAATGAATATACCTGACATTTGTTTTATTTAAAAGTCATTTCTTTACATTTAAAAAAAAAAATTATTTTCTCTTTAATCCAACTACAAGTCACCACAAATGATGACGTAAAACTCTCTAAACTTTTACACATATTCTAATGACGTCAACTAAAAAAAAACAACTAATTCTTTTGCACCCTTTCGCACCACTCTTCAATGCTTGCAGAATTATGCATTCGACTTCCGGCAATGGCGGCCGTTCCCTGCGCTAGTGTTACCTCTCGATTCGAAATATTTTTTGGTAGTTTTAACGGGGTTTTTAAACGGATCGAGTAACTGAGTGTTGATGCACAAATGGCAGGTCAGGGCATACAAAAAACATATATACATCATGGGTCTAGGACTTATGGATGCTGTGATCAAGGGTGATGACGGACGGACGGACAAAACGGGTGCAATAGCGATTTCGACATCTCGAAAATGCGCTAAAAATGTGTCGGCTTGTAAGTGATTCATAATTACGTTAATACAAAAAAAGCTAGTGGTTTGCTGAAAAATTTACAAATGGGTATATAATCTGTACTAGAGCCAGCAAGACGAGAAATAAGTAGTTCTTATCCAGGAATCAAAACGTCTCAACTGAATCTGATATGGGTCAGACGTGTTATTTACCCGGAATTTCCCAGATCAAAATGTCTGGAAATAATTTTTAATACCCTAATAACCTTAAAACAAATTAATTTTCGCAAAATGACGCTCAGATGATGTTAATCAGGGGTCCCACTGTACAAATCCCTTAACAGGATATAGATGGAGATTTTAATTGAAAAGATAATGAAAAATTTCAATCCAACAGAGATATAAACACCTATGTGTAATGTTTCCTCTGAGCTGCGCGGTTGCGCTAATAATAAAATTCATTGTTTTTTAAACTCTTAAATAAATTGTTTTATCCAACATATGAAATCATAATAAAATATTTGGACATTATCTTTTTCTAAATACAATTATGACATTCGGGGATAAGATAAACTTAAACATTATTTTTTATTGTATCCCTTTTGATTTAGATAGGAATCGTGGTAACATGGCACGTTATAAAAATATATAGCGATACCGGTAATACATTGTATACATCGCTATACTGAAACAGAAAATTGAAATGAATACATTTTACTGTAAATTTACACATTTTATTTTTTCTGTAATTTTGCAATGAATACTAATTTTAAACATATTTACTCTCAATTATATATGGATATACATAATTCTAAGTTACATGTAATAAAATTTTTAATAATTATACTTATTGTTATACATATAAAAAGTATAATTATAAAAAGAAAAAAAAATAATTTTTGTTGTTGTTTTCCTTTGTAAACAAACCCAATTTTCAAAATTGGATATTTGGTCTTTATTCTAACTTTCTATTGGTCACATGTCCTGATGGATATTTTCTTCAAGGTTTATAAAGAGGCGGTCATCTTCATAAAATAGAACATGGGCTCTGTGCTAAACTCTTTCTTTAGTCATTCGAATAAAAACGGCTAGTGCTTTAATCAAAATGTATCGTATTGTTTTGATTATAATGGACTTCATGATTGTCGTGATAAATACTACATCTTTGCATTTTACAGAGTAGGATGTAAGAAGTTAATGAAAAAATTAAACATTTATTAACATATGGCTTGACAGATGATAAAGTAGCGTGCTTTTTTTTAAAAAAAAAAACATTTGAATTTTAATACGATTAGTAGTAAATGATAAGAACATGTAATAAAGTTCACTGCGTTTAATTATTTAAAACTGTTTAGTTAGATTTCTTCAAGTATTTTAAATATTTAAAACTAATTTATTTTAACAGATTTTTAAAAGACAAAATATAATGATGTATTTGTAGTATTAATATACATCACAGCACCACATTAAATAAATATAAATTACTTCCTTATAATCTTAAACTTTATCAAATATATTCTCACTTACTTAAATTATTGTATTTTAGGGGACAAAAATAAATTTTATGTCAACATTTAATGATCATTTATTTGATTTATATTTAATTAACAACACCAAAACAAAATTTAAATGTATTTGAAACATTAAGATTTGCCTTTGAGAGAAGAACATGTTGGAGATAAAATTAAATTTTAAAAAAGTTAAAAGAATTTCGAAAAGTATAAGCATATGCCTTTAAGAAATAAAAAAGAAATATAACATCAGCAATAGAGTTGTATTTAAGTTTTTTTTAAAGAAATAGTGAGTCGTGATTTAAGTGTGTATAAACAATGATAAGATGAAACTTACGTTTCAAAGAATATCCGCTTGTCCCTAAGATTAAGATCAGAAAGTCGAAGCATTTTATAAATCCCCGACACACACTACCTGCATACACCCATTGTCCTAACATAAAACTGATTACCTTTCATCTGTCAATTAGTTGCTTTAACGAAAATTAATTAATTTCTAAAAATACGAATCCACACATACAGATATCTCAAAACACTATTATTGACCAACTAACCTTCTGCAATATATTGTACATCAAGTTTTAGTTCTTAATAGTATAAAATTAAAATACCTCTCATCTTGCAAATCTATCATAGCTATTTTATTTGCTGGTGCTTGTATTGTTCAAACAAGAACAATCTCGATCAGAATGAATGTATGTAAAATTTGAATGGAGATTCATCAAAACTTATTAAGTGTCTAGTTTCAATTTAACTGTGTGCTCTTACTGCTTCCCCATTTATTCTTAAATATCTTATCTTATATGTTACAGACGTTCCTTCTGTACAGAAGATTATTGCGTCCTACGCTAATTTATGGTTTGTGTTTAGTCATGTATTCTTATTAGAGTATTAAATGATAATAAAGTGTTGGCTTTCCTGATTTCTTAAGGCAACACATGCCATACCCGAATATCGGACGGGAATAAAGAAAACTTGTATGTGTTTGTTCTTGCATACGGAATAAGAAAGATGTTTTTATCCTTATGTCTATCTGAGGGTTGTATTAAGTTATCTTTGTGTTGTATTTCTAAATTAGAATTAATTGCTTTATGTATAATTACTAATTTACTCTTGGTTCTTCTATCCTCTAGTATTTCAAGGTTTAATGATTTAAATAATGGTGTTACTCTTGTGACTGTTGAATATTCTACAGTAATGAATTTGGCAGCTCTTTTTGAATTTGTTCTAGTTTATCAAATTTTCTTTAATGGATGCGTCCCATACAGAAGATGCATATTCTAGTATAGGTCTCACCAGGGTGAGGTAGCATTTTAGTTTTATATCTTGATTATATTTTTTTTTTAAATTCTTTTTATAAAAACTAAGGTTTTGTTTGATTTTTAATAACTTCATTGATATGGGGATTCGAAGATAGTTTCTCATTTATTATGACTCCTAAGTATGTTTGCATCTTTAGTTAGGGTTAGATCTTTTCCATGAATGAATTATTTTGAATTGATGTGTTTCTTTTTCTTTGTTACTCTTAGCAGTTGACACTTTTCTGGGTTGAAGGACATACTCCAGTTAGTTTCCCATTTTATCAATTTATCTAAGTCTTTTTGTAAAAATTTTCTACCTTGTTCAGACTTAATTGTTATATAGATTATACAATCATCAGCAAAAAGCCTAACTTTTGTTCCTGTTGAGATATTGTTGGGTAACATTTATATATGTTAAAAATATTAAGGGACCTAGGACAGTTCCTTGTGGAACGCCCGAGTTAACTTTTATTTGTGCAGATTTAGATACATTTATTATTACAGTTTACTCCCTACCCAATAGGAAGTCTTGGATCCAGTTATGTAAGGGACCTGAGATTCTAAAGTATTTAAGTTATTTAAGTAAATTAAGGTGGTGCACTTTGTCAAATGCTTCTGAGAAGTCTAGTAATATTTTATCTATTTGATCATTATTGTCTAAGGCCTTTAATAATTCATCTATTAGACCCATTAATTGTGTTTCACATGATCTGTTTTTTCTATAGCCATGTTGGTGTGGGCATAGAGCATTATATTTGTCAAGGTGATTTACTATTCTACTAAATATTATATGTTCTAGTAGTTTACAGGTGATACTAGTAAGTCATACAGGTCTGTAATTACCGGGGTCTGATTTATCACCTTTCTTAAAGAGTGTCGTTACGTTGGCTAATTTCCAATCCTGGGGCATTTTACCCTGGTTTAGAGAGGCTTCAAAAAGATCTACAAGGATTGGAAACAGTTCATTGCTTAATTCTTTTAGTAACCTAGCAGGCAATTCATCTGGGCCAGTAGCTTTGTTTATTTTAGGAGTGAATGTATACCTATCTCATCTACAGTTGTGTTACCTATTTTCCATTTTATTTAAATTTATTAAAATTTCCTTGTCGCCTGAGGCAGAAAATGATGATGCAAAATATGTGTTAAGGATATTAGCTTTAGTATCATTATCATTATAGGCTTTCTTATTTGAGCCTTTTAGGTGTGACTATACCTGTGGGCTCCAATTTTTTATGTGATAAAGGACCATAAGTTTTTATTGTTATCTTTTGTAATTACATTGTTTATATATTCATTTTGGAGGTTTCGACTAAGTTTTTGTGTCAAGTGTTTAATGTTTAAGTATTTTTTTGTATCCTTTCTAAATTGGTAGCCTTAAATTTCTTAAATAAGTTTCCTTTTTCTTTGCATAACATTTTAATTTTAGAATTGAACCAGCATTTATTAATTCTATTTGAAGTTAGTTTTATTGGACCATTCTCATCCATTATAGTTTTTTAGATTTGTTTTTATTTTCTTCCATATTTCTTCTACGGGGCTATCTATGCTGAATTTATTGTGGAATTTTTTTTTTGGAAATTAGCAGCTAATTGGTATTATTTTCTTGAATGTATTTATTTATTTATTTATAAAGGACGCTTCTATAGCGCAGTTTCTTAAAGCTCACTGCGCTTTACAAAAACACTACCAAAAATTAATAGTTGCATTCAATAATCATACATCTTACACAGTAAAAATACATGGAAGAATTTCAACATATTTTATGTTACAAAATAAAACGAAGAGGTAAAGTTCTTTTTCAATAAATATAGAAATAATAAACAATTAAGCAAGGGGACGAATAAGGAAATGAACAAGTAATAAGACTAATTATGTAACAACAAATAAGTAAACAAATAAAGAAATAAATAATTAAAACAAGTAAACCAATAAACAGAAAAACAAACACATAAAATGAATAGATAAACAAATAAACACACAAACAAACAAACATACAAACAAACAAATAAAAAATTAAAACGTTTTAGCTATTATTTGTATGAACCCTATGTCTATGTGAAAAGAGTGTTATAGAAGTTTAAAACATCTAAAAATGGTAATGACATTTCAGTGAAAGCGAGTGTGATTAAAACATAATTACAATAAGACAAAACAAATAAATATACGATTTTAAGAATCAATATAAACACGTAACCCATCTACACCCATGCACTTGCACCCATACAGACACACACGCATACACACACTCTCTCTCTCTCTCACACACGCACACACACACACACATACACACACACACAAACAAAGAGTCTCAGAATAATGTGATCATCACAGATTGTAGGCTTGTCGAAACAGGTATTCCAAAGAATAATATGATATTCCTTCTTGAGTTTTCTCTAATACTTTGTAAGTACTTCCATTTGATATCATAAATGCCATTTTTCCATTTCACTCAACAACTTTAAGTTATTAATCCAAAAAATATTTTTAAAAAATATTTTTTAAAGGATACAGTGAAATACATGTTTTAATTTATGAAAACGGTTTACTTCTGTAAAAGAATCATAAAACTTTATTGAAATTTTATCCCTAAATATAGGGATCGAAGTCAAGTAGGGTGCCATGTGAACAATTTCTTGTAATTAAAGAAGCAAAAATCATAAACATATCCTATGTAAAATAAATAGATATCGGTAAATATTAAAATGAAAATATGCATTTTTAGTTTTCTTTATATGAAACCAGCTAGTTACCCGCGCTTGCAGTGGTAAATTAGGATTTCAGTTAGCGTTGAGAACCAGTAAACACTTATTCAAAACCCCTTTGATTTCAATATGAATCATGATGGATATACTAAATATATTAACTTTAACCGCCTTGTCTTTATTTCTCAAGATTTTATAAAAATGAATGGGGGATAAAATCTTAAACATTTCCCGAAAAAAGACATTTGGTGCCCCCCGGCCCCCCAAAAATGGACATTATGAGTTCACTGCTCTGCAGTATTTGAATAAAGTCTCTCACGTACTTATATACCAAGTTTGGTTAATGATCATTCATTTACACAGTAGCTAACGCTCAAACTATTCTTTATACAACTAATAAAGGCAAAAAAGCAACATAATGGGCACTCTTACTCTAGGGGATGTCAACCTAGAAAAATACCCACGCTCTGCTTTGGAAGTTAGGATTTTAGTAAGCTTTGAAAATTCGTTTCACAACAATTCAGAAAACCAATTGATTTCAGTCTGAAACATGATGAATAAACTTTTTTGTCAATATATGTCAAGGTAGTGTAATATCAAATGGGTACCAAAATGAAATTACTGGCCCCCGTGCAAAATGGATGCAGGATGTGCATATCTCATAAGGTCTGCGGATTTCATTCTAGGTCATGATAGAGATACATGTCTATATTTATTTATGTTTTTTAAAATTATAAATGTAAAAATGCTTTAAATCATTACGAAACAAATATTTTAGGTCCCGGCCTCGAAGGAATAGACGTTAGAAATTCATTACCCCATTGGAAATTTTATTATTAAAAATTTTTTTAAAATCTAATTGTGCCAATAATTAACCATTTCCCCAGTATCCACTTTTTAAATTACCTTTTTATAACTAATAATAAAAAATGGCATGCGGGCCCCCAGCCCTAAAAGGTGTTGTTGTTAAAGCTTTTACTTTTAATGCCAGAAACCCTTGCTGTAGCATACCCAAAAACTTCCTACAGTTTAATGGCCGTGGGATGAATAATATACATTTACTATTAAAACGTCTTTAAAAAAACTTAAATAAGGGTCGGGGGCCCTATGAGTGTAATAAGTATAGTTCAAAACAACAGCTTATTTAATTTGGATCATTATGAATATATTTGTTTGTCAGAATTTGTTTTAAAAAATCGAGTGGGTAAAATGTCTTAAACGTTAACGAAAAAGAGATTAGGGGCCCTTGGTTACAAAAGATTGAAAAAAAAATTGTTAATGCCCTAACGAATTTTAATATAGGCCATCAATTTTATATCGTCCAAATTTTGTAGAAATATATTTACACGGTATCTATTTTTTTTTTTTTTTTTAAATTTAGCTAATATAAGGATGCAAAAACTACATTTGGGGCGCTGTCCCCAGTGAGTGATAATTTTGCTTGATACCATTAAAAAATTTCAAGCGTCTACCTACACAGAAAGTTGGAAAATTTGTGATGATTAACATTTTTATATAAGAAAAAATACATTTGGGCCCCCGGCCCCCAGTGAATGGGAATTTAAAAAATGTTTCCCCTGTTACCAGCGCGTGAGCTTACGCAACAGTTACCCTAAGCTTTCATGCTTCTACCCACATATGAAATTAAAGAATTAGTGATGAGTCAGTTTTTATATAAGAAAAAATGCATTTAGGCCCCCCGGCCCCAAGTGAGTGATACTTTAAATATTTTTTGCATGTTACTATTGCGGGAGTGTACTCAAAAACTTCCCAAATTTTCATGTTTCTACCTACGAAGTAAAGTGGAGAAGTAGCAATTTTCATTAAAAGGAAAAAACCGTTTTGGGCAATCGGCCCCGATGAAAATGAATTCTAAAACAAACATTATTCCAATAATCGTTGCGAGAGGCTACTCAACAACTTACCAAAGTTTCATGCTTTTACCTACACGGTAAATTGGAGAAATATTGATGAGTAAATTTTTAATATAAGATTTCATCTGTTTTCATCTGTTATTATCGTGGAGGTGTACATAACAACTTTCACAATTTTAATGCGTCTGCCTACGCGGGAAATAGGACAATTAATGATTTTAATTTTTAGTCCATGTTAGGGAAAAACACGTTTAGGGCCCCCGGCCTCCATGACTGTGGATTTTAAAATTATTTTACGCTGTGTATTGTCGCGATAGGCTACACAACAACTTTGCAAAGTTTCATGCTTCTACCTACACGGAAAAAAGGAGAATTAGCGATGAGTCAGTTTTTAAATGAGCAAAAATACATTTGAGCCTCCGGCCCCTAATGAGTGATACTTTAACTATTTTTTGTCTATGTTACTATCTCGGGAATGTACTTAGCAACTTTATTAATTTTGATGTTTCTATCTACACGGGAAGTGGTGAAGTGGCGATTTTCACTATTAACAAAAGTTTTTGGGCCCCCGACCCCCATGAGTGTCAATTCTAAAAAAAAATTACGCCAATAATCCTTGCGAGAGGCTACTCAACAACTTACCAAAGTGTCATGCTTCTACCTACACGGATAGTTTGAGAATTAGTATTGAGTCTGTTTTTAATATAAGAAATAACTACATTTGGGACCACGGATCCCAGTAGTTGATAATTTAAATATGGTTTTCGACTGTTACCATCGTGGAAGTGTACTTAACAACTACGCAAATTAAATTGCTTTTACCTAAAAGCGAAATAGGTGAAATTAAAGATTTTCTGTTTTATATGGCTCATATAAAGAACGAACCTAAATGATGGGCCCCCTTACCTTTGGGGTGGTCGACTTGGTTCAAAACATAGCCTATGACCTTTCCCAGGTCAAATTCTGGTCCCATGGAAAATTTCAGCACTCTGGGTGCAAAGGTGTGGAATTCTATTGGTAACAAACAAACAGAAAAACAAACAAACTTTCATCTTAATATATTATACTAGCTAATTACCCGCGCTTTGCAGCGATAATTTATGATTTCAGTTAGCGTTTAGAAACTCTATTCAAAACCCCATTGATTTCAATCTGGCTCATGATTGATATACTAAATAAATTAACTAAACCATCTTGGAACAGACGGTAGAAGTTCCTTACCCCATTGTTTTTTAAAGCACATTTGGTTAATAATTAATTCATTTACTCAGTAGTCCCTTTTAAAATTACCTTTTATATAACTAATGTTAAAAAATGGCATACGGGACCCCAGCCCTAAAAGGTGTTTTTAAAACTTCTTTAAAAAACTAAAATAAGGGTCGGGACCCTATGGATGTAAAATGTATAGTTTGAAACAACAGCTTATTTCAATTTGGATCATGATGACTTTATTTGTTAGTTAGAATTTGTTTTTAAAAATTGAGTATAATCGAATGATTAAAATGTCTTAAAAGTTAACGAAAAAGAGATTAGGGGCCAAGGGCTACAAAAGATTGAAAATATAATTTTAATGACCTAACGAATCTTAATATAGGCAATCAAGTTTTTATTTTTCAAGTTTCGTAAAAATACATTTACATAGTATCCAAACTTTTTTTATTTGTATTTTAGCTAATATGATGAAAAAAGAATACTATGGAGTGATACGTTTACCTGCTACCATCCCAAAATTTCATGCGTCTACCTGCACAGGAAGTTAGAGAATTTTGTGAAGATTAACTTTTTATTTAGGAAAAAAATACAATTGGGGCCCCCGGCTCCCAGTGAGTGGCAATTTAAATTTTTTTCTTGTTACAAGCGTGGGAGTGTACTCAACAGTTTCCCTAAATGTTCATGCTTCTAGCTACATGGGAAATCGGAAAGTTAGTTATTAGTCAGTTTTTATATTTAAAAAATACATTTGGGTCCGCGGCTCCCAGTGAGTGATACTTTAATTATTCTTTTCCTGTTACCATTGCGGGAGTATACTCAACAACTTCCCGAATGATGATGTTTCTACATACACGGGAAAATGAAAAAAAAGCAATATTTAGTAAAAGAAAAAAAAAGATTGGGCCCCAGGCCCCGATGAAAGTAAATTCTATTTAAAAAAACATTCCAATAATCGTTGCAGAAGCTATTCAACAACTTCCCAAAGTTTCATGCTTCTACCTACACGGTAAGTTGGAGGATTAAAGATGAGTAAATTTTTAATAGAAGAAAAAAAAAGCTACATTTGGGCCCCCCGGCCACCAGTAAGTGAGAATTTAAATATTTCTTTCACCTGTTACCATCGTGGTAGTGTACTGAACAACTACCCAAATTTTCATGTTTTTACCTACAAGGGAAACAGAAGAATTAGTGATTTTTAATTTTTATATAGCTCATTTAAGAAAAAAACTTTAATTGGGCCCCCGGAATCATGAGTGTGAATTTTAAAATTATTTTCCCCCAATTCTTTTAACAATAGGCTACTCAACAACTTTGAAAAGTTACATTCTTCTACCTACACGGGAAGTCAGAGAATTAGTGACATGTTTATATAAGAACAAAATACATTTGCCCCCCCCCCCCGGCCTCCATTAAGTTAGAATTTAAATATTAGTTTCACTTGTTACCATTATGAAGCATACTAAACAAATACCTAAATTTTTATGTTTTTTACCTACACGGGAAATAGGAGAATTAGTGATTTTCAATTTTTATAAAGCTCATATAAGGAAAAAAATTAATTGGGCCCATGGCCCACAGGAAGTGATAATTCAAATATTTTATTAATTTTTTATCATCGTCAAAGTGTACTTAATAACTTCCCAAAGTTTTATGCTTCTGCCTACGCGGGAAATAGGATAATAAATGATTTTCATGTTTTATATAGTCCTTTTAAGGAAAAAATAACGCGTTTGGGCCCCCGGCTCCGATTAGTGGGATATTTAAAATTATTTTCCGCCAATAATTGTAACAATAGGCTATTCAACAACTTTGCAAATTTTTATGCTTCTACCTACACGGGAAATAGGAGAATTAGTGATTTTCAATTTTTATAAAGCTCATATAAGGAAAAAAATTAATTGGGCCCATGGCCCACAGGAAGTGATAATTCAAATATTTTATTAATTTTTTATCATCGTCAAAGTGTACTTAATAACTTCCCAAAGTTTTATGCTTCTGCCTACGCGGAAAATAGGATAATAAATGATTTTCATGTTTTATATAGTCCTTTTAAGGAAAAAAAAATAACGCGTTTGGGCCCACGGCCCCGATTAGTGGGATATTTAAAATTATTTTCCGCCAATAATTGTCGCAATAGGCTATTCAACAACTTTGCAAATTTTTATGTTTCTACCTACACGGGAAATCGGAGCATTAGTGATGAGTCAGTTTTTATATAGGAAAAAACACATTTGGGCCTTCGGCCCCCAATGAGTGATACTTTATATATTTTTTTTACAAGTTACCATCGCGAAAGTGTACTTAACAAATTCCCAAAGTTTCATGCTTCTACCTACACGGGAAAGTGGATAAGTAGCGATTTGCAGTATTTAAAAAAATAGTTTTTGGGCCCCCGGGCCCCAATTTTTGTGATTTCTAAAAAGTTTTAACGCCAATAATCGTTGCGAGAGGCTACTCAATATTTTACTAAACTTTCATGCTTCTACCTACACGGAAAGTTGGATAATTAGTGATGAGTCAGTTTTAATAGAAGAAAAAAACTAAATATGTGTCACCAGACCCCAGTTAGTGATAATTTAAATGTTGTTTTTACCTGTTACCATCGTAGAAGTATACTTAACAACTACCCAAAGTTTTATGCTTTCACCTATACGCGAATTAGGAGAATTAGTAATTTTCATTTTTTTTTATAGCTCATATTAGGAAAAAAGCAATATAATGGGCCCCCAGACCCTAGGGGTGGTCACCTGGGGTTGAAACATAGCCTATGACCGTTTCCGGGTCAAATTGGGGTTCCATGCAAAATTTCACCATCCTGGGTCCAACGGTGGGGATTTGTATTGGTAACAAGAGACAAACTTTCAGCTTTATATATTAGATTATTTTGTTTTAAAATCTCGTTTTTCTAGTTTTATATATTCTTCTAGGACAAATTCAAAGAAACATTTAGGTAACAGCAAATATCAATTAATAAGTATTTTTTTCAAATCGTAAAATATATCTTTAACAAATAATTAGTTTTAAAGAAATTAAATCCCAACATTAATCTTTCAATCAAATTTTCTCAAACACATGTTTATATCAAAGGTGGTATCAGTAGATGGCTGTATCTCTCACAGAGCTGACTTGGTTTATGGTGTGCCTCAGGGCTCTGTTTTGGGTTCGGTACTTTTCGTACTGTATGCAAGGCCACTACTTCTACTGCTAAAAAAGCATTCAGTTAAAAGCCAATCATTTGCAGATCATACTGAAAATCATACTTGTGGAAGAAAATCAGCAGTCCCGAGCCTGCGCTCTTTATGGGGCTTCCCGGAAAACCCCCTCAGCTCTCTGGCCCCTACGAGACGTAAAAGCTGAGAAGCCCCCCCCCCCCGTAACTGTCGCTGCTACAAGCGGCCGCCTGGGCGTCCAGGACAATAGGTCGAAAACACCTCCCACTAAGTGAGCCTCCCGAGGGAGGGGTGGAATTCCCTACTACGACTCGCTATCAACAGAGTATCACTTTGGCGCCACCCCGGCAAAGCTTACGAGTCTCAATGGTTAGGATCGCCGCAAAGCGGGGGATCATCACTGCCCTACCTAGGGTATAACCCCCACCTGAAGGTTTCCTCAGTGCTGGCGTCCAACAGCGTTTCCCAGCGGTACCTTTTGCTATTCCGTACTGGCGCTCCTGGCCCTAAACCAGCACCGCTCAGTGGCGTTGCTAGTTAATTGAGGGGGGCGAAACGGTCGCTTCGGAGTAACCCGACCTTCAACGGGTACTTTGGTTTTCATCATCGGCATTGCACCTAAATGCTTTCCCTAAGATCTGTTTAGCGACTGTAATCATGTATGACCAGCTCCTAACACCTAACATCGGACTTCGGCTTTCCAAGCCAGGAGTTTGTCGGTTTCAGGTCGTGGTCTGCTCCACGACCATACTCGTCTGTCGAACCGCGTAGAGGTCACCCCTACTCGCCAGATGATACTAAAGTTTACAATCACACTGATCCCTCTGATATTAACTTCTCTGTTCAATTGATGCAGGAGTTCATTGGTTAGGTAAATTCTTGAATGATTTTCAGGAAGCTCAAACTGAATGATAATTAGACAGAAGCACTGCTATTCTGTAACAATAAATCACACAGTTCTTTGTCTCTTCCGAATTCTATTCAGGTGGCTGGTTTTGATATAATGTTAAAACATTAATTTTGAATCTTGGCTACATTATGTCTGAAAAATTTTCTACCGAACTTCATCAATCATATCTGTTGCTCTGCCTACACTAGCATTCGTGAGATCAGCTCAATTCATCCATACTTAACAGTTAGTGCAACAAAAAATCTAGCCTATGCTCTTGTTCTAGCTCGTATTGATTATTGTAATCGTCTTCTGTCAGGTGAGCACAGTGGCGTAGCGAGGGGGGGCAGGGGGGGCGAATGCCCCCGGGCGCCACGTTAGGGGGGCGCCAAAATGACTATTAAACTCATTATTTAATTTCATTTTAATGTAAACTAATGTATCCCAAATACGTTTGCGAGATTGAATATTGGAGCTCCGAACATATCTTTATTACAAAACAGTTGTTAAACATGATTTAGGCGCCCCCATTGAGGGTTAAGGGGCGCCATTCTACTCATAAATAAATGACACATCCTAATGTAGGATTGCTGATGTGGTTTTTGTTTAATTTAAAAAACTGTGAGTTAATGGTAGTGAGCAGTAAGAGACCAATACGATTCTTTTAATAGAGCTACCAGAGACGACACTAAAGGAACCAAAATTACCAAGACAAGAAAAAGGAGTGGCTTAAAGCAGTGGTTCTCACCCTGTGGTCCACGGACCACTAGTGGTCCGCGAAGATTTGCCAGGTGGTCCGTGAGAGAAGCATGAAATTTACGCACTGTAGGATTAATCGAGATAGACTAGCAAGTAAAAGAATTAACGCAGACTTAAATATATTTCTGATCTGGCCATAATGGTTTTTAATTTTATCAAGCTCGTCAATTAAATTCTCGTCTCTTTGATTTCTTATGCTCGAATATGAATCTTGAACGTTAACAGTTACTAATGTATACTGAAGTTCGCTGGTTATCTGACTGTTTTAATTACGCGATGACGTAAGAGATTTTCATGTAGGAATAACTCAAAGCTTGTTGATAGTTTGAACCATGGCTAATGGGTTGCTGTTCTGGCTTACTTGGCTGAAATTTTTGAAAAGCTCAATAAACTTAATTCCACTCGGCAAGGAAAGCAGATACATTATATGACTCTCAGTGACAGAATGTCTGCTTTTACGAAAAAGCTTGATCTTTGAAAAAAAAAATATTTCAAGGTAACTTTGAGATGTTTGATAAATTGTACGAAATAACCGAAAAACCAGAAAATGCAGAAATAATTTTTAGTAGTGGCCCGTAGTTAAGGCACATATTTTTCAAGTGGTCCTGGAATCTCAAAAGGTTGAAAACCACTGGCTAACAGAATGGTTAATACGCGTCCCTTTGCTGCATGTTGTGACTCTTTAAAAAGATAAATCGTACTTCCCCAATTCTCATGTGGAGGGAGTAAAGTGGGAGAGGGGAGGGAAGGTCTCTCCTCTCACGGGCTTGTATCGGAGTGTCAAAGCAAGTTGGATTCCTTTCATATGAAACATCAGGCACCGCCTTTCTTTCCTGTCCATCGTCGATAAAACTTGTTGCTCAGTAGGATCAACTGTTAGAAAAAACACCAACAAAATGCCCGAGAAAATCTAGGTTTAGTATCTTATTTATCACCGGAAATCCAAAATGAATGTATCCACCTACTTACATCGACTGTAAGGAATCAGCTGTTGAGTGAAAT
>MUZC01000986.1:278057-328124 GCA_002072015.1 Radix auricularia | reverse complement strand
GGGGGGGGGGGGTAAGACTGCAAGGACTGGGGACAATTTATTGTTAAGTTTGCAATTCCTGTGGAACAGTAACTTTGCTTATTCTAAGCTCTTTAGGTGTAAATTTATACCTATCTCGGCTAAAGCGAAGTATGTCGAGCGCGACGTCACGACGCTACCGATGGCTGGAAGAGAAAGCTCTATAAATTCTAAAAGGGTTCTAAAAAATGGAAGGTTTTAGGGTTTGGGTTAGATATAGCTATAGAATTTTAATTTTAAAGCTTTTTAAAGGACGTGCTATAACAGCAAAGAAGGCCGCCATGACAGTGACGTCACGGTTGACATACTTCGCTTTTACCCTTATCTCGTCTACAATTATATTACCTTTTTTATTTAAATTTATTTACATCATTTTATATATAATTATAAATTTTATTTTTTTTAAAATTCCTTATCACCTGAGTCTGAAAATGATAATGTAAAATATTTGTTGATGTTTCAAAAAACATATTACTATTAGAATAATCGGCAATCCTCCGAATCCCGGTCCCAAATTATTTTTTTACACTAATAAGAGGAAGAATAGTATGTTCTTTTTTAATGTTTATCGATAGAAAACAGCGCAAGTGTTATATAAAGACCGATAGACAAGTCATCAAATTCTAAATATTGTAATTGTCACACAGCATTTGCAAATAGATGCAGAGAACGTTGTATTGTGGTCGTTGCTTCAGTTGCACTAAATGTAAAACAACGGCAAAGGGAGTAAATGAGTAATTTTTATAGGAGTGGCTGGTCTGCCTGCCATACTTTTACAAAGTTCACCACCTAGTTTACTTAAAAAACTTAAAATGCGTTGGAATCTCAGGTCCCCTACATCACTGGATCCAATACTTTTTTTGGGTAGGGAGCAAACTGTAATAATTAATGGATCTAAATCTGCCCCAAAAAAGGTTAACTCAGGAGTTCCACAAGGAACTGTGCTAGGTCCCTTACTCTTTTTAAATTATATAATTTACCCAACAACATCTCAACAGGAACAAAAGTTAGGTTATTTGCTGATGATTGTATAATCTATTGAACAATTAAATCAGAACAAGATAGCAAAATTTTACAAAAAGACTTAGATGAATTAATAAAATGGGAAACTAACTGGAGTATGTCCTTCCACCC
This sequence comes from Radix auricularia, assembly GCA_002072015.1. NCBI lineage: Eukaryota > Metazoa > Mollusca > Gastropoda > Lymnaeidae > Radix > Radix auricularia. The sequence goes on along the minus strand of MUZC01000986.1, from coordinate 326,972 downwards.
AGAAAAGTGTCAACTGCTAATAGTAATAAAGCAAAAGAAACAAATTCAATATAGTTCATTCATGGAAAAGAACTAACCCAAACTAAAGATTCAAAATACTACCTCATCCTGGTGTGACCTATACTCGAATATGCATCTTCTGTCTTCTGTATGGAATCCATTCACCAAAGAAAACATTGATAAACTAGAACAAATTCATTACTGGAGAATATTCAAAAGTGACAAGAGCAACCCCATTAGTTAAATCATTAAACCTTGAAACACTAGAGGATAGAAGAACCAAGAGTAAATAAGTTATCATAAATAAGGCAATTAATTCTAATTTAGAAATACAACAGAGAAATAACTTAATACAACCCTCAGATCAACATAAGGATAAAAACACCTTTCTTATTCCGTTTGCAAGAACAAACACATACAAGTTTTCTTTCTTCCCGCCTGGAATTCGGGGCGTTGAATGGGTTGCCTGAGGAAACCAGGAAAGCCAACACTTTATCATCATTTAAAACTCTGATAAGAGTGCAGGACAAGACACAAACCATAGATAAACATAGGACACAATAATCTTCTATATAGAAGGAGCGTCTGTAACAGATAAGATAAGATAATTACTTTTAAAAATATGAAAAAAAGGTAAAATATTTACTTATTAACGAATTGGTGTCAGTAATGAAGTCATTGCTTATAACCGAGATGTTTCCTTTATGTAACTAAGCATATCTATATTAAAATAACACACAAAATAATAAACTGTCTTTTCAACGTGGTAAATAGGATAAGAGAAACGTAAAGTTTTACCTGAAACGTGTTTCGTCAATTAGTTTTAGTTGTGGATTAGCCATGCACTTGAAAATTGTATGTTAAGAAATATACATTTATTCCTGAAATTGAAGGAAATACAAAATCGTAATTTTTAAAAATGGAAATAAATCTTTAAAAATGATGTGTCAGCTGCACAATAAAATATTGATTTATTTTTAAATTATTATTGTATAGAGTCTCTATCTCGTAAACACTTTTGATAAACTTCCATTCCCGGTAATAGGAGATATTGTATTTTTAAACTTACCATGTGGACAAAAGACAACTAAGTTTAGTTGACAGCTACCTGGTGTTTTCATTATTTTAAATCCAGTAATTTCTAAAAAAATATATTTAAAATGAATATTGATAACCTGTCTTCATGGAATGTTTTCCCTCCACTAAGTTTATTATGTAAACAGAATAAAGCATGTGCCTCGAAGCTACAACAGTTTCTTGCTAAACAGGTGAGAAACTACTTTGGCCTTTGGGCACCTTGGCTAATTTTGTCATTTATTATTTATTGGTTTGCTGGCCCTTCAGTTCTATCAACATCAAGGAATCTCACATTTTTCTATGGTTTCATCAGCCCATTGTAACAGTGAACAGAGGTCCGCTAGAGGTCTTGAAAATATATTTAAAAATTAGTCACCCTAGCCCTAATCACTTCATTGGCCTTCATCACATTCATCCCCCCCCCCCTTTTCCCCTAAAACAAAACAAAAAAACAACACACTTCTTTGCTTGACTTATACTTATATCAGAACAACCGGCAAACCTCCGAAACCCAGTTCCATATTATTTTCCACTAATAAAGAGGACGTATAAGTATAGTACTAGTACACCAAAATATATTAAATATATTATTTTATTAAAAATAAATTATTGGCTAAAACCTATATCTCCGACCGGAGCGTCGCGTCTCTTCCCGTTGCTATGAAGGATAGTTATTTTAATTTTAGGGTTTGGGTTAGGTATAGCTTTAGAATTTTCGGACTATGAAGGATAGTTGTTATTTTAATTTTAGGGTTTGGGTTAGAGTTAGGTATACGGTATAGCTTTAGACTTAAGAATTTTCGGAAAATTCACGGGGCTCGCACTATTTTTCCGGGACGGTGACGAGCCATAGCAACAAGATGGCCGCCGATAAGGTCGGCCCGGTCGGAGATATAGGTTTTAACCAAATTATTTATTGATTAAATAAATTGGATTAAAATTAAACATGACATAAAACAAATGTTATTTAATATTAATAAAATACTGAATATTGTAATTGTCACACAGTATTTACAAAAAGCTGACAAAAACAGAATTAATTCAAATCCGGCCAGGTAAAACAAGGGGAGTAATGTTTATTGGAGCGGCTGGTCTAACTGACTAACTGGCTTAAATGCCATCATTATTTTTAGAAAATTATGAAATTATGAAAATACGCTGAGATACGTACTGATCAACAAAGTGGCTTCAATTATGACATAATTATAATTGTTTATAACCGAGACGTTTTGATAATTAACTAAGTATATCTATGAAATCTATGTGATAACACTGACACACATCATAATTTGGGACCGGGATTCGGAGGATTGCCGTGCCGAACAACCTACCTCAACCTCCTTGATAGTCAGCTATTTTGAAACCCCAAAATCAAGTGAAATTTTAAAAACTAAACATTCAATCATCTTAATGTATTATTTAAAATTAGCCTAATAGTAATTGATTTTTAGAAGTGCTTTTGAGAATATTTTTTTTTAAATGGTCAAATCAAAAGCTATTAATTAAGTTTATCATTCATTAGACATTATGCCATGGCCCATGGCAAGGAGTAGCCTTACTGAAATGACCTTACCTTTTACCTTCTCTAACCATGAAATGATTCATAATTCAAGGATTGTCATTCAGTTAAGTTTAAGTATAGTACAGTGACACATTCATACAACTTCAATCAACAATTAGCATTCAGATCCATGTTCTCTGAGCTTGAGAAACAAGTTAGAGTTGGAGGTTTTGAAAAAATGCATTAGACTAAACAAGCTTTTAGCCTTTACATAGTCATTAGCATTGTTCCCTCCAAGGTTAGTTGGGTCTGTGTGCAAAGTGAAAAAAACTCATGTGCAAAGTTGCGCAGCATCCATTTCTTGTGCAATATTGGCAATATCTTACAAAATTTACTGCGCGGCAATTCTAAACCGCTGCACGGCGTCAGTCATAGGTCACAAGCCTAAATTTAATGTTAAAAATATTTCTGTAAACCTGTTTTAAATTTTTATCTTTTTTAGATTATATTACTTATATTTTTAAACATTAAATATTTACGGTTAAAGCAATAAAAAGGCTAATTACTAAATACTTTTCTTTTCAATAAGAAATAAAATTTATATAATTATTTATGCTTCCTCAGATATGGACTCAGCATGACCGTGAAATTATTCTCACTGGCCTTTCAGAACTACTTCTAAATGGTGACTGTGTTGTTGATATTTGTACATGTTTTGGACCTTTGGTACTTGAGCTTGCATCTCGATTAACGCAGTCTATTTTAAAAGATGGACATTCTGGTCACAGACTATTGCGAAAATTCGCAATAACGATTAGTCGTGGATTCTGTGTTAGTCCAGAACTGAAAAGGTGAATATAATTTATTTTTGAATTTATATCAACTAGTTTATACTAAGATTAAAAATTATTAGGACTAAATATAATTGTTTAAAAGTTCATTTTATGTCTTGTACATGTCTTTGATCTGAACAATTTCATTAAATCTTTTCTCAAGGTTTGCTGTGGACTTTGTCAGGCTTTATAAACCATTTTCAACAGATTGCAGTTCAGCTGATGGTGAACCTTTAAACAAAAAACCCAAAAAGAATCAGGTATTTAACAAAATTCATATTTTTTAAATTGTATTTGAATTATTTTTGTGTGAGGGACTTTTGCCTGATCTATATATACAGTCGAAACCGCTTAAGTCGACGGCGTCGGGGAATGAAAAATGGCATCGACATAACCGATGATCGAGTTAAAGCGAAAACCAAAATGGCGGCAAAATATTAACATGCGCTTGAAATTTCTTTATGTACGTGTTGTGCGTTGGGACGATTAATCAGAATCGTATAGGAATATCGGGACCCTATTTCTTCACTCTTTCTTACGGTTGTTAAGACCGTTCGTTTTAAAAGACCGTTTAAGTTTAAATATATCGCAGTTTTGCGGCGATTCCCAGATTGAGCCATACCGTGCCTTCGAAGCCACTTGCTTGATTTTCCTTACAAGCTACACAAATAATGGTGTATCGTGACCTATATATGACTCATGACAAAACGAACTATTCTCTATATAAACGTACACAAATAAATTAGGTACTCCATTTGAACCTTCAACTTTGACATATTTTAATTAATTCTAACCAATAGTTAAATGGCTTTTGCACACGGCCACTTGTTATGAATGAAACTATGTGAACAAAGCAGTAGTACAGTGCATGTAATAGTCAAAATGAGGTTGAAGGATGAATGGTTGCCAATGACAACAAGTTTGCTCACGGTACATTTTATTATTCCATACGATCCAATCAGCTTAAAATTCCTTCGGTAACTTGATGCTAATAGGACTAACCAACATTAATGGTGTGGGAGATTGAGAGTGGGGGTGGGTAAACTGTCTTTAGTCTGTTATATTATATATTTAAAAATCTGGGGAGCCTATGATTTTGGTATTGTCACATCACTAGCGTTAATAAATGATAATGTTCATGCACATGTTTTAAGAGTTTTTTTTTAAACACAACAGCATTGCCGTTATTTGTTTGATGAAGCTATCGGCATGCTATAAAATTCTACATACATGTTTGCTAACAACAAAAGGTATATGTGCACCAACTGACAGCAGAAATTTACAAATTTAAAATAAAAACCAACGTCGATTATCGATAAAAACTTTTATTATTCTCCAACACATCTCTGAAACGTATCGTATATATGCAGTTACTTTGTGAACTGTTATTGAACTATCAATTTTATTGGTTAGCTAGCATAAACTTAACCAATCGTAAAACTTTTTATAAGACGCGCGAAAATACGGAAGTGATATGGTGAGTGGCAACGATAAGTAACATTTTCAAAAGCTGGCGATTTAAGTTAACGACACAGGTCTCAATGCAAGAGGGCTGTGACGTCACCAGCACACGTCGCAATTTGATATTTTTCGTGGCTTTGATGGCCAATTACCATGGTACTAGATTACTAGAAGCAACACAGCGCTGGGAGCAAAACGCAAGAGGGCTGTGACGTCACCAGCACACGTCGCCAGCTGATATTTTTCGTGGCCTTGAGGGCCATTGCCATAGTACTCGAAGAAATGCAGCGCTGAGAGCAAAACACAAGTGGGCTGTGACTTCACCAGCAGACCATGTTGAGACAGAAAACATAGCTAACATTTTCAGAATTGGCGATTGGCCATGGCCATCGAGATAACCGATGTTAAGTGGCAAATTTGACCCTTTTTTGTGCTCGTGTTATGAGGTTTCGGCGACTTAAAAAAATCGAATTAAACGACGAGAAAATACTAAGACAAAGAGAGAATTTGGCGGTTCCAAAAAAAACCGTCGACTTAATGGGGTGGTCGACCTAAGCGAGCTCGAGATAAGTGGGTTCCACTGTAATTCACCAGAACTAGATCAAGAGCAAGGGGTTTGCAAATGAGCATGACGAATGACCCTTGCTGGTGTCGATCAATCAAGTGAAATGGATTCTAAATGTGGGGTGGACATGTTTTTGAGATTAATAAAGCTTCTTGCGTTCACTTGCATTGCTGCATCACAGAATAACATGTTGTTTGTAGTGTAGTGGTTATCTCGTCCACCTTACATGCAGGAGGTACTGGGTTCAAGCCTCAGCAGAAACATAATTTTTTAATTTGTAAAAATGTTTGTTTGCTCCCGTTCTTTTCCCCCGTTTTACAAACATAGCTGACCCTCGCATGGGTCGGCCAATCACAGTTTATGGTTGGTGCCGGTAGCTAACCGCAGTGTGTAAGTCAGCAATGCCCCCACCCACCCCACACCCAAGTTCATTTGTTTTGTTCTGATTTCTTTGTGCTGTAGTTTGTGCCCATTCTTTGCACTATCTATGAGCAAGTCTGCGGCTTATGCTACGCCACGTGTCGTATCTAGTTCTTTTTATTTTCTTTGATTTGTAAATATTGGTAGGTTATTTATAAATTAATTTATAATTATATTGCTTTTTTATGTTGCTATATAGATGAAGGCATTCGATGAAATTTTTATTTTGTCTAACCATTTAACATATAATTTTTTTATTGACAAATGGTTTCCGTCTCATTAGTTTGTTATAGAAAGTAATGGAAATTATTATTTTGAAATTTATGTATTTCAACAAATCATTTTGCTTATATAAATTTGTAAAATTCAGATTTCAGACATAGATTGGTGTCATGCCATGTGGTGTTATATCATGTATTTGCCAGAGGTTGCTGACAAAATAGATGTTGCTAGTCTGACTGACTTTATCACAAAATCAGATTCTATGGTAAAATGGTGAGTAATGATTTCTTTGCGTTTTCTTACATGAAACAGATACAAATACATAAGTAGAAAGAAGTAGTTTATATATGTAGATTTCTAAAATGAATGGTGTAAATACTTACAGACACTGTTCCCTTTAAACTCTGCTGCCATTCAGTTATCTGACTGGTGTCACAGAGTGTAGAAAATCTTGATAAGGATAATATGTGGGTGTTAGGGAAATATAAAAATATTCACAGACAAATTGGTAGCTGTAAAACTATGCACATGCTTGTTGCCTAAGAGAGAAACCGAAACCCTTGGTTTTATTTAAAAAAAATATTATTTCCCTGAAATTTGAAGGCAGAAGTCAAACATCTTGGATGATTACATTTTGTGTCTTCAGTTTTCAACTTCCGTAATATTAACTCTTAATGTGCCATAAGGTTTTTGGAAAAATTCCGCCTCAGTCCTGTTAGAATTTTCTGAATTGAGATCAACTGAAATTTAAAAAATTTGATAAAATCCATTTATATTATTATTGTCATACTGACTTCATCTTTTAGGATTGGCATGGTTATTTTATGTATCCATAGAACCGTATTGAGTTTACAACTATTTTTAACTGTAGTCAAGTACTTTTATTTTAGTATTAAAGTATAGCAAAATCACATCTTCAAAAAAAAACGTAAAAACTTCCAAAAAACTTTGCGAAATGAGCAATAACACTAGCGAGGGAAACGGTCGCCATTGACGGCAATCGAATACATCGTTTTTCACGCACTGTAGAGTTTTTATTTTAAGTAATTTCGTTTCTAAAGAGAGTTCCATAGAAGTGCGGTTTACAGTGCTTTGGTAAAAACAAAGGGGAACTACAGTCTTTTTGAGCAAACAACTATATAATTTTGAAATATTTTAGCCTAAAAAATTTGTCCTTTTTTTGTGACCCGTGGATACACTTAATTAACAACAGTCATTTTGAGCAAACAATTATATAATTTTGAAATATTTTAGCCTCAAATATTCTGATTGTATTGATAGAAGAATATGTATCTACAGGTACGCTGCATCAGCATTGTGTAAATATTTAGCAATGTCTGAAAGTGAGACTGCTATGGTTTTCAAGAAATATATTACTCCTGAGGAACAGAGAGCTCTGGCTTTGAGGTTATTACATTATTATTATTAAGATAGTTGTGTGTAAAATTGTGTTTGTCCCAGTGTTTTGTGTGAACTATGACTTAACTTTCACTTAAAAATTAGAGATGTATTGCAAATGTACTTGTATCTCCTTTAAAGGCGATATTTTTATTTAAAATTTTTGTTTTAAAACTGCATCCGATACTAAATTGGAATACTCATGGAAATTTATGTGGCTAGCACTAACCTGTACTTAACGTGGCATATGTGTTAAAGTGTTACCATGCAAATATATTTCATGAATTTATTTGAGGAAATAATGAGCTAATGATGAGGAATTTCCAGATGATTCGTTTAATATTTTCCTATCACAATTGAATACATTTCCCATAATTTACTTAATATTCAAGGGTGGAGTCAGAAAAACTTATCAACTTAGAGAAGTTAAGGACAGCCAGTGGGACAATGCAAGTAGAAAATATTGAATCACAACAAACACACACACGACAGAACATGATCATGAGTGACTTGAGCCCATCAGTTGTCAGTGTGATGGATATACTTCTCCCCAAAATATCTTCACCGGAACCTGATGATATGGTTTGTATATTTTATACCTGTGCCAAAGATTATATTCTTTACTTTGATTAGAATACAAATCTGTACAATTTGATGACAGAGTAAACAAAAACAATAAGTATTTATTACAATTTGAATTTTAAAACTTTTTGCTTTTGAGATAAATATTGTATCTCTTTATTTTGTTTTTCCCTTTATTTTTGTATGTCATGAATTATTTTTAAACTATACTATTATATCATCATGTTTTATTAAATATAATATTTCAGTGTTTCTTATTTAAATCGTTGCAATTATTTAAAGTCTGTAGTGTTTGCCTTATTCTCAGTGGAAATTATTTATATTTTACAGACATATAGTCCTTTAGTCCTTGTTCCTTCTACACGACAACATTTTCGCAGTCTGGCCTTGGCTGTATCTTGCCACAAGCCTGTGATGCTGCAGGGCCCAGTGGGTTGTGGAAAAACTTCTCTCGTTGAACATCTGGGTAGGGTTACTGGTCGCCACAAAGTTCCGCACCTGATAAAGATTCAATTAGGGGATCAGACTGATAGCAAAGTAAGTTTGATTCATTTCTGTCACAAATTCATTGAACCCATCATTCCAGAATGATTTATCATTGAACTTACATTTAATTAAAGCAAATGGAAAATAAACATGACTGCCCATTTTTGTGCACAGGCCTTGCTAGGGACATACTGCAGCACTGAGATTCCTGGGGAGTTTGTGTGGAGGGCTGGTGTGCTTACTCAAGCTGTTGTAGAAGGAAGCTGGGTGTTGCTGGAGGATGTTGACACAGCACCCATGGATGTCATATCTCTGTTGGTGGCATTGGCAGAAACAGGAACACTGTCAATTCCAGGTCATGGGGATGAGGTTAAAGTGTCTCCTGGATTTCAACTGTTTACAACCAGAAGGTATGCAAGGAATGTCATAAAGGTTGACCATTATTTCTATGTGTACACTTTTATGTAGTCAAATTAAATGTTATTTTTAACTCTTAATGCGTTATAACGTTTTTGGAAAACTTCCGCCTCAGTCCCACAAGAATTTTTTCGAATTGCGATCAACTGGTTATGAAATTTCAAAAATTGCTAAAAGTGTATTTATAATATTATTATTATTATCTTTTAAGATAAGAATGGTTATTTTACGTATTCAAAAGACCATCTTGACCTTAAAAATAATTTTCCCTGTAGTTAAGTACTATTATTTTTACAACCAAGTATAGGAAATTAACATCTTAAAATAAAACATAAAAATGAACCGGGCGTAAACACGGGCAAAGGCTATCGCTGCCATTTCCGTAAGTTGAATACATCTTCTATCCCATACTGAATAGTTTTTACATTCTGTGATGTCGTTTCTAAAGAGAGTGCTATCAAGGCGTGCTTTACCGCGTTTTGGTAATAGAGGCTAATCGCGCTTTGGTGCATTAAGAGTTAACTCAGATAGATGTAATACACATTTTTTTATACTCGAACAATCTGTTAGTTACGTATTATATTTTTTTGTATTTTAACTAGGCTTGTGAGTTCTTTAGATGGCATTCATCACCAAAAAGGAGGCAATTCAGCTGTGCTGGAGAAATTATGTATAATAATCAATGTAGAGCCCTTATCTAGAGATGAGTTAAAAGAGGTTAGTGCTTCTTAGATATTATTTTCTGAACATTTTGGTTTTGAAGCAAATGATTTTCACAGTAAGGTTTTGCTTTTGAAATAAAATACATTATATAAATTTTTACCTCATAGGTTTTTTGCTTTTCACTTAATTTATGTACCAAGATAATATATATATATATATATATATATACAGTCGAACCCACTTACCTCGAGCTCGGTTTGCTCGACCACCCTATTATGTCGACGTTTTTTATTGGAACCGCCAAATTCTCTTTTTGTCTTAGCATTTTCTCATCGTTTAATTCGCTTTTTTAAGTCGCCGAAACCTCATAACACGGGCACAAAAAAGGGTCAAATTTGCCACTTAACATTGGTTATCTCGATCCCCATGACCAATCGCCAGCTTTTGAAAATGTTAGCTACTGCTTTGTTCTCATTGTTTCATTCATAAGAAGTGGCCGTGTGCAAAAGCCATTTAACTATTGGTTAGAATTAATTAGCATATGTCAAAGTTGAAGGTTCAAAAGTTCAAAAGGAGTACCTAATTTATTTGTGTACGTTTATATAGAGAAGAGTTCGCTTTGTCATGAGTCATATATAGGTCACGATAGACCATTCTGAGTCCATTGAGTCCATTGTAAGCTGAGGGGACGGACCCAAAGAAGATGATTAGGAAGAGAATGGTTCGGGGACAATGAGGGGATGTGTAGGTTACTTATTTGTGTAGCTTGTAAGGAAAATCAAGCAAGTGGCTTCGAAGGCACAGTATCGTTCAATCTGGGAATCACCGCAAAACAGCGTTATATTTAAACTTAAACAGTCTTTAAAAACGAACGGTCTTAACAACCTTAAGAAAGAGTGAAGAAATGGGGTCCCGATATTCCGAAACGATTCTGATTAATCGTCCCATCACTAATTAACGCACAACACGTACATAAAGAAATTTCAAGCGCATGTTAATATTTTGCCGCCATATTGGTTTTTGCTTTAACTCGATCATCGGTTATGTCGATGCCATTTTTCATACCCCAACGCCGTCGACTTAAGCGGTTTCGACTGTATGTATATATATATATATTTGAAATTATCAATTTATTTCCTTACTAGATTTATAAAGTAAAAGTAATTCTTTAGACCCATTCCTAAAAATCAGATTATTTTGCTATTGCAACAAGAAATTCCATTTGACTAAACTGTTGTTCAATGTGCAAAATCATTTTAGGAAAAGCCTGTAATATTGCATGTAAAATTTTTTAAATAAAATTATTATTTCTGAATATTTCTTTAATTGTTTTTATGTGCATATTCTTTTCCTTTGTAGTAAATTCGCTTTGTTAATTTCTCTTTCAAGCTTTTTATGAATTGATACAAATTAATTATTGATTGGAAAGCCATTTCATTCATCTGCTACCTTTTTAGATGAAAACATTGAAGATAAATTTTAAAAATTTAATTATTGGTTTCATTTTCTTCAACTAATTCTCAACAGGTTATATCAGTGAAATTTTCTGCACTAACCCCAGTTGCAGACAAACTTTTGAACATTTACTTTATGCTGTCTGCTGGGAGACACAATGTGGGAGAAATAGACCAACACGGAGAGTCATCTACTCATGGGAAATTTCTTTCTCTTGATGGAAGGTTGATCTCCACAAGGTATGTTAAGATTATCATTCTAATTTAGATTAACCATTCAGTCTATATCTTAATATTTACATCCGTCCTTAACAATTATTCAGCCATCCCATTTACTCCACACCACTGAAAATAGCACCAATTGGACATTATTTCATTATTTCTATCTTCAGAGACTTAATGACTTGGTGTAGCCGTTCAAGTGTTGAATTTGATCATACTGAAGCCTCACAAGGTTTAAAAGTATTTCTTGAAGCACTGGACTGTTTTGTTTCTTGTCTCTCTAAACCAAACTTGAGGCTTTCATTGGCGACAGCAATTGGTGTCAAGTTAAACATTACAGAGGATAGGGTGAGTAATATTAAGATTAAAGATGCTGATCATTTATAAGCTTGTGTTTTTTGTTCTTTGGTGCCTAATTCATCTATCACGCTTTCAAGAAGTTATTATTAGGTCTCTCCTCTCCATTGATGTATGTGCACTGTTCTTTTCCACAGAGTTAAATCTAAGATATTATTTTTGCTTGTTTTTCAGGCAAAATATTTTTGTGCTGAGCACAAACCAGGAGTACAAGAGACAACAAATTTTCTTGAAATAGGTAGAGCCAGGTTGAAAAGACAAAAGCTGAAATTGAATAGTTTGCTGAGGTGAGAATATTAATATTTTTGCCTGTTGTTAGTTAGAAAATGAAAGATCCCTTTCTTGTGTATTAATATGATTTGCTAAAAAATGTTAAATACAAAATGGAGTATTAGGTTTGGGCTCACGGTAAGTGCTATGCTAAGTACAATTAAATTGGTTTGAAGTAAATACACCTTTACACTTTATTGCTCTTTCTACAGTAGGCCTGCACCTGTTTTTTCCTACACCCGTTCCTCTTTAGTTCTGTTGGAGAAAGTTTCAGTTTGCATTCAACGCAATGAACCAGTTTTATTGTGTGGAGAAACTGGAACAGGAAAGACTTCTACTGTGCAGTTTTTGGCTCATCATCTTGGTAGGAATGATCTTTTGTGCATATTAAATTTGGCCAATCAGTGGTCAGAGTAATAAAGTGGAATTTATTAATTTGTTTGTTTAACTCTTTTTCTCCGTAATTATTTTCCACATTTTGACGGAATTATCTATTTTGGAAATTTGTCGCGAGCTACCATGCCATCTTAAAATGTTAATAACTTTTTTATTTTTTAACAGATAATGATATATTTGGTATTGAATTAAAGGGAAATGAATGATGTTTTTAGGCAACACAGACTCCTGACCTTATGTCCATAAAATATTTTGATTTTGTTGTAATGAAAATAAAGTTTTATTTAAAATATTTTTTTTTTTTTTTTTTTACAAAACCTCATTCAAAGTCACTAAAATTTAGATTTTTATCTAAAATGTAATAAAGTAGTGGTTTTTTAAAAACTATATTCATTTTTGCACCAAATAGAAACAATGTCCCTTCAAATAAGCAAATAAATATAATATCAGAGCTCATTATCCATGGTCACCCACACTGGAAAATTATACAAAAAATTGAACTGTTTACAATGGAACTTGAAGCTATACATATTGTAACTAGAGATTGTTTTAAATTACATGTATATTTAAAACTGCACTTAGTTTTAGTGAAAAGTTTAGCAGCTTTCAAATTACATTACATATAGTCAATATTATTATTTGTAGTATAAATATTCATCAAGATTTGAGACATAGGTGGGACATGATGTTTATCAACAGATGACTTGTCAACTTATTTTTTTTATCAACTACTAGCACTAAGACTAAGCGTATGTTTCATCGGCAATTTAAAATTAATATCTCAATAATCATTAAAAAAAACTATACCTTGTTCTTGTTTATCATCGTAGTATTTAGAATAATATTAGATCAATAACCAGATGAGCTAGTTGAATATCCATGTTTGTAAACAAACGTAAAAACGAAAATGACAACAAGCCTTTCAAACGCTTCTTTCGTGGTGAAAACACGTTCAAACTACCGATTTCCGACTTTTTAATTCAAGGAAATCATTCTAGAATACATTAAAACTAATTTTAGTTAAATAGCTATGTAAAGAAACGAAACTATTCCCTTTTAATAAATCAACGCTGCCATCGTTGGCCTGGCAGAAACGTCATTTTGAAATCAACGATGGCAGCGTTGTTCCGGAGAAAAAGAGTTAATTTAAGGATGTGATTTAGCATGTACCTGCGCTGATGTTACAAGATGTGATATCCTGGGTATAATCACATGAAAACTGTAATCTAGTTCTTAAGATACATGTAATATTCTTATTTCTTTATTGTTCATTATAGGTCACAGGCTTCATGTTATTAATCTAAACCAACAAAGTGACAGCACAGACCTTCTTGGAGGGTAATTTTCAAGTTATTCAAGAAATCAATATTGTAAAAATTATTTTATGTTAAGTTTACATAAACTTCAGTTTTACACTTAGTGTTATTTCAAACAGGCTTCCAGCCTGAGATGGCTTTAAGAATCAAAATATTTTTAAAAAAAAATTTTTTTATTTCATTAAAGCTTTAAGCCAGTGGATTTGAAATTTGTCATCATGCCTCTGAGAGAAGAATTTGAAACCCTCTTTTGCAACTCATTCTCAAGGGCGCAGAATGAAAAATTTCTTTCACACATCCAGGTAACGTAACATGTTTAAACAATTACATGTTGTGTTTTTATGCAAAAAACATTGACTTTCCCATTCAAGTTAATGTGGTCTGCTTTTCTTTGTATTTGTTAAATTTATTTTTTGACTTTTCATGGTTGTAAAATTAACTAAAGTATTCTAAATAACTTATAAAGCATTAATTTTAAAAAATATAATTTTAGACACTCTTCTCTAAAAAACGCTGGAATGATCTCCTGACATTGATTGAAGCACCTGTGGATAAAGCTTTAAAGAAGTATGAAAAGGGTAAATATTTTAATTTCTACAGTTTGATACAAATTTAAGTTAATTTTGTTATTGTCTATTTTAACGTTTTAGTTCTGCACTGTGTCAAAATTAGCTTTTCTTCCAGAAGGAAAGCTAGTTGACTGTTAAATTGGATTTGAGTAAGGAATCTTCTCTTTTTTTAAATAAAAAAATTATCTTATTATGTTGACCAAGTTAAATTGAGATACTACTTAAAAATAAGGGGTGGCTGGATATTGGGATTTTGGTCACTATCCTCATTTGCCATATACTTGCCAGATCCGTACAAGATCCAAATATCAATTGTGATTTGATTTTTGAACTTAAAAATAAAATGTTGCTTGTCTCACGTGTTACTTCTTATTCAGTCTTATAATTTTTAAACTCTATACAAAATGAGTTAAGTAACAAATTAATTTATGCAATAAATAACTAATATATAACAAAATATATGAATTAACAAGCGTTGATCATGAAGTCATCCAAGTCCAAGCTAAAAATATAGTAAAGATCAATTTCAATGCGATAAAAATATATTAAGTTAAAAGTATAGATATTACTAACTACATAATATAACAAACTATGTTAACTAACAGCATATTAAACTTGAATCATCTGAATACGAGAACAGTTTTATATGGCTCTAAATCACGACTTTTTTTCCTCTAAGGAAGCCAAGAACATCATCAGTGGAGTAAGGTCAAGGTCAGGATACATGAACTGAGGCTGCAGATTAGAGAGGCAGAAAATGTTTTGGCTTTTTCATTTATTGAAGTAAGTTTTGAAAAAGCTGTTTAAGAGAATGTAAAGCCATTTTAATAAACTGTTATGAGTTAGATTATTATATTATGGTATTCTTTTCAGGGAACCCTTGTGAAAGCACTGCGAAATGGAGACTGGGTACTATTGGATGAAATCAACTTAGCTGCTGCTGAGACACTGGAATGTCTAAGTGGACTTTTAGAGAGCGTGTCGGGTTCGGTTATTTTGACTGAGAGGGGGTAAGTTAAGTTCAAGCCACAGCTGACAAGTCAGTCATTATGTCTACATATTCTCAAATTATTTTTAGTATGGAGGTTTAGTAATAATTTTAAATATTTTATTGTGAATAAATAAACATTTAAATAAGTACTTTATAGGTTGTTTTTTTTTTAAAAACTGCTCTATAGGGACATAGAACCAATTAAAAGACATCCAGAGTTCAGGTTATTTGCCTGTATGAATCCTGCCACAGATGTCGGAAAGAAAGACCTTCCAGTTGGAATCAGAAATAGGTTAGCATTTTAACAGATCAATATTCTCACCTTTTACCATTTATTAATGTAATATCGCTGAAGGTAGTTATTTTGGTGCCCCTTAAGCACTGGCTCATCTATAAAATGCTTTCTTTATTATTTTATTTTGAGCATTCTTTGAACTGATTCCTCACATTATTTTTATTGCCCTGTTTTTAGATTCACAGAGTTTTATGTCGAAGAACTCGATTGTCCCAAAGATCTTGCCACTTTAGTTCGGGATTACCTACCTGGCTTGTCTCTGACCTCAAAGCAGGTCTCAGGCATTGTCAAATTCTATCTAAGCATCAAAGGAGACCCTTCAGAGAAGCTTACAGATGGAACAGGGCACAAACCACATTTCAGGTTAGTCCAAATAAATGGGATTTATTCACTTGCGTATTCTTTAAACATTATTGAAATTTTGATAAAGATTTAAAATTCTGTAAAATATATTCCTTCATGTCTTCTTTAAACAATTTTTTAAATTGTTATATTTGGGGATTTATTAAACTAATTTTTTGTTTTTAAATGAAACTTGATCAAAAATAAGTTTGCTAAAATGAAACCTATTTGTGTAAAAGGAGTGTACCAACTCTTATGTGTTACCATTTCAGCTCAGTTGTAAAGGTTTGAACAACAAATATATGCAAACTTTTACCATTTCAGTCTGCGAACTTTGTGCCGAGCTCTTAGGTTCTCTGCTAGGAATTCTTGTAGAAGTATACCCCGGTCTCTGTATGAGGTAGGTAAATAGTGTTTTTAAATGACAAAAGAAAAAATGTGACATAATTAGATTTATAATTTACTTTTATAAGAGGTTAATGAAAAGGATGCTCTGAACCTGAGTGCTCTTAACTTTGTTTATTCTCAACTTGTGGACTGCTGTGCTGTCCTTAATCAAAACAAAGTCTATTTTTTTTATTAAAAAACTAAGAAACTTCAACTGCAATGAGAGTAGGTGGGGATAGTCAATGTGGAACAAACATTGACTTGAGGGATAAGGTTTGTGAAACAACGGTAATTCCTCATGGATTTGCTGTATAGGGAACTAAATCAATCCAGAAGAAATCCAATGGCATGTGATTTTGCCCTGCAAAGTCTATTATAGCGTGACAAATAGATATCAGTGATACAAAAGTATTAGTAAGTTTTAGATACCCTTTGTTGGAGGATACATTTTGCACCATATAGCTTCAAGCAAATTATGTGGTTTTAAATTATGAAATTGCAGTTATTGTTCTTATAAGTTTTTATAATTTTGATATAACTATAAATGCAGAATATTATGTAATGAACATGTCTTCTTATTAAGTAATGAACATGTCTCCTATACACAGGGATTTTGTCTGAGCTTCCTTACTCAGCTTGATCGTTCCTCACATCCTATAGTCAGTGACCTTATATGCAGCCACATTCTGAGCGGCTCTGCGATCAAAGCTGTACTGGGTCAGAAACTGCCCAGGCCAGAAGGAGAAGATCTGGACTGGGTTAATGTGGCAGATTACTGGATCTCAAGAGGCCAGCTCAAACCTATTGTTCCTTCAAACTACATAGTCACACCATCTGTAAAACTAAATCTCAAAGACTTGGCAAGAGTAGTTTCAGCAGGGTGATTATCAGTTTTATTTCAAACCAATTACATACACGTTCATTACAATTGATAATATATTTCTAATTACATATCTAAATATGAAATTAAAATATGACATAGCTGCTTCTAGCTTTTATTCAATTATTTACTTGCTTATGATATTTTCCCTGTAAAATAGACCATGCAAATTTTCATTGAGCTTTGTCCTGTGTGACCTATACTTTGTGGGTCTACCTCTAGTTTGCACTTCAATGTATTGTTTGATTTTCCTACTTTACCCTTTCCTTTGTAAGAACGTCTTGTGTTTTATCTCAGGCTTTTTAAAGAGTGGGTCCTATCCACCACCAATTCTTTAAATTTTTTCATTTATTCAACATAATAGTCTTGAGTATGTCCTTTTCAGTTAATCTTTGTTTGTAATAACATTTATCAATTTTATTTTCAAATCTTGAAGAAGGTCTGAACTTTTTGTGTAATTCCTTCCCAAGTCCAGCCCTGGCATTAGCTTTTGTTAAATCATTCATGTCTATGGTGCTGCCTAGTAGGATTAGGTCTCTAGTGAAAAAAATCAGTCAGAGAGATGTGCTCTTGGTTTGTTGAGAACATTTTTATGACCCTTACCTTGCTTTAACTCTTAATGTGCCATAAGGTTTTTGGAAAACTTCCGCCTCAGTACCATAAGAATTTCCCAAATTGCGGTCAACCGGTTATAAAATTCAAAAAATTGCGTTAAATCCATTTTTATTATTATGGTCATACTGACGTCATCTTTTAGAATAAGAATGGTTATTTTATGTATCGGAAAGACCGTTTTGAGTTTAAAACTATTTTTACCTGTAGTTTATTACTATTATTTTAGTAATAATGTATAGCGAAATCGCATCTTCGAAAAAAAAACGTAAAAACTTCCAAGAAACATCGAGCGATAACACTAGCGAGGTAAACAGCCGCCATTGCCGGAAGTCGAAAACATCGTTCATCCCGCACTGAATAGTTTTTATTTTCTGTAATTTCGTTTCTAAAGAGAGTTCTATCGAGTCGCGCATTACCGCTCTTTGGTACTAAACGGTAAACCGCGGATTACCGCGCTTTGGTACATTAAGAGTTAATTTATAAATTCAAGACAATAATGAAGTGGTGGCTCTGTTTATTGTCCTTTCCTCCTCCTTTTTTGTTATTGATTGTGGCTCTGGAGTGGAATGTCTTCTGTAAAAATCTGTCATCCAGTTGTCTTCCAGGATGTCCACATACCCCATTTATCTGGATGTTGATTCTTTCACTGTCCAATCAATGGATTGTTGACAGCAGGCATCCTTGTAAAACCCCTGTTTCTTCTTTATAGACATCTATTAGTCCACATTCCTAATCCAGTGTGAATTTCACACATTTGTAAAAAGTCAGACTGATCCTTTCCAATTTTCTAGATATATAATAATGCCAGTTTGTCTGTGCAGACCATCAAAAGCCTCTTTAGCGAATGAAATTTAGATTATAAAGTAGCTTTAGAATGCCTTTCACTTGACTAAAACATAAAAATTATCTTTAACATTAATTTATTTAAAAAATTTAAATAGATCTTTCAACTTTTTCCCCTACAAATATTACATATTTTGAATGCAATAACAGCATTTAAACCATTGTTTCTCTTTTGCTGATTAGGAGACACCCTGTACTATTGCAAGGAGAAACGTCAGTAGGAAAAACCAGCTTGATAACTTACTTGGCCCAATTGACAGGCAATGTCTGTGTTAGAGTCAACAATCATGAGCACACAGATTTACAAGAGTATATTGGCTGTTATGCTGCTGATGAAAATGGAAAACTGGTTTTTAAAGAAGGTAACACATTTCAGTTAATCCATTCTTGTTTTTTAAAAAACAAATATGATAAAAATTTATACTTGAAAATATAGCAGTTATATGATACTTGATTCTTTTTTTAAAAAACTAAATTTTAAAAATAGGTGTTTTGGTTGAAGCCATGAGAAAAGGCCACTGGGTCATACTTGATGAACTTAATCTTGCGCCTACTGACGTGCTAGAAGCACTTAATAGGGTAAGTAAATATCTTTGTTGTAGACGTGTAAAAATTAAATGTTTTTAGTCTTATTTTGTTGTTGATAAACAAAATATTATTTAAAGTTTTTATTAGTCTAGTTAGACCAGTTGTTAATGTTATTTTTTATTTCTTTCAGCTTCTGGATGATAATCAGGAACTGTTCATTCCAGAAACACAAGAAATGGTTCATGCACATCCAAAGTTTATTCTTTTTGCCACTCAAAACCCACCCGGCATGTATGGTGGGAGAAAGGTAGCTCAACTTAAATAAATGAAAGGAAAATTATTTTTATGTAGGGTTGGATTTTGCAATCAAGTTAGGGAGAAGAAGAAAATGTACACCTCTTTTCAAATTTCTTCCTACTTGTTTAAGTGAATTTCTTTTTCTAATTCTTGAAGATATTTGCTTTGAGTTCTTAATCATGAAACCAATATTATTACCTTTTATTAAAATTTGTGTTAACATTTTCATTACAATAATCGATTATATTAAAATTTATGTGTCATGATCTGAAGGCTTTTATAACTCACCATGTCACACTTATCCCAAACTTTTAAAATTTGACATTTTTGCTATTATTTGTAAAAATTTCAGAACTTCTTTTCAGGTCCTCTCAAGAGCCTTTCGCAACAGATTCATTGAACTTCATTTTGATGAAATTCCACCATGTGAACTTGAAACTATTCTGCATGAAAAGTGTGGGATTCCATTGTCTTATGCTAAGAAATTGGTGGCTGTTATGTTGGAGCTACAGGTATCAGTGTTTGGAGTTTTATTTTATTCAGTTGGAAAATATCAAGATTTAAAATGAAAGTTATTGGATTATGCAAATGTTTGATTCATTTTTGTTTATGTGATTTTTCTTTGTACCGTCTCATCTATTTCAGACACGGCGTCGAGGATCAGGCATCTTTTCTGGCAAGCATGGCTTCATGACACTTAGAGATTTATTCAGATGGGCACTAAGATACAATTGTCCTGAGGCTGGAAAGGGAGAGAAGTTTTATGACTGGGATCAGCATTTAGCTGAACATGGTTAGCACTTCTTTTACATGTACTTTTCACCTCTTAAATTACCAGCTTTGAAATACAGGTCCAATAAAAATTTTATCAAGACTTATAAGGTACAATACAAGATGATAAGGCCTTTCAGAATCAGAGACAGTTTATTCGTATAGCTGTTAGGGTTTGAAAATGACGGGGTGGTGTTGCAATTTAAAAAATTAATTGGGCTTTGATTATTCTAAAACCAAGAAAATTATAGAGCAATTTTAAAAAAAATAGAAACTTTTTATTTCCAGGTTAAAGTCTAATAATATGTCCAAGAAGCAGTCCTTGGAAACACTGGGATATTCTTTTAATACTTAAATTCAGCCCATTATATTCTGTTGTGAATATTATTGTATTGCCAGTTATAGCAACAGGAGCATTGATGTAGTTTGTCACATAGTTTCATTCGCTTTTTTGAAAAAAAATATGCTTGGGACGCTTAGATTTTTAAGACGGTACCTCTCTTTACCCCCCCCCCCCTCCCCCTCACACACACACCACCGTCACCAACCAAATGATTCATTAAATTATGCAAAAAAGTAAAATTGGGGGCCGTGGTGGTCGAGTGGCAAGCGCGCTCGACTGGCGCTCCGATGGTCACAGGTTCGAATCCATGGGAAGCCAGGGACTTTTTCCTGGGGCCTAGGGCGTCCCCGAGTTCCACCCAGCTCCAAATGGGTAAAAAGCGGCGGGGTAATGCGTGGAACCCTTTGCCGTGGCATGTGAACGCTGCATCACTTGCCAAAAACAACTGCTGCCTTGCAGATGGTCTTGGCTGACCAAAGGCTATGGAAGCAAATCCAGAAAATACAGCAGGCTGAAGTCGGAGACCACGGGCCAATTGGCGAAAAACTCGTGGCAAGCAAAACCAATATTTATTTGAGAACGCAGAAGAAGAAGAGGAAGAAGTAAAATTGAAAGCAAACTTTAAGTAGTCATGCAATGTACATTTAAAGTTTTTCTGCCTAATCTTATTTTGTAAATAATTTTTAAATATATTTATTAAAATGACAATTAGTCGTAAATATCAGACATGAAGTCATTTTATTATCTAAATTAAATACTTTTCAGGATATTTACTACTGGCAGGTAGAGTAAGGAAGCAGGAAGAAGAGGTCATCATAAAAGAAGTCCTTGAAAAGCATTTAAAAAGAAAGGTACAAGTAGATTCACTATTTGATATCACACCATCAACATCAGCTCCTGTTGCAGCAATGCTGACTGATGTCATGAATCAGAAGCTCCCAGATTTCCAGCATATAGTGTGGACTTACAGTATGCGCAGACTAGCTGTTTTGATTGGCCAAGCCATCAGATTTAAGGAACCCATCTTGCTTGTTGGAGATACTGGGTAAGTCTCTGATCTTGTCATTATTCACTTCCAACTACTTGAATGTTTAATAAAATGTTTATTGGTGATTGACTTGATCACTACTACGACTGTGCCTTGTTTGCAGGGTTGGTAAGACAACTGTCTGTCAGCTGTATGCAGCTATGCAAGGAAGAGATCTTTACAGCATCAACTGCCACATGCATACTGAAAGTGCTGATTTCCTGGGGGGCCTTAGACCAGTGAGAAATCATGAATCTGTAAGTTATAAACTTATGTCATAGATTTGAGGAATTTGTGCAACTTTCATTTATTACAGGTCTGCAGTGCTATGCTTTGGTATCAGATTAGAGTTCACCAATGGTTTATTTTATCTCATGTTTATTTATCCAGGAGAATGGAGAGCACAAACTATTTGAATGGAAAGATGGACCTCTAGTCAAAGCAATGAAAGAAGGGGCCATGTTTCTGATTGATGAAATTTCATTGGCTGATGATTCTGTGTTGGAGAGGCTAAACAGGTTAGGGAGATAATCTGCTCAAAGAACAAAGGCTAATCAAAAAGGGACTTTGGAAACTGCTTAAATGTTTTGACTTATTGTTGTAGTTATTCAATATATTTTCTTGTGAAATAAACACATTAGAAAACATTATTATCTATATATAATTGGGGTAATTTTCTTAGATGCTTGATTTTATTAACTTTGTATCTACTTTTCAGTGTTCTGGAGCCAGAAAGAACAATTTTGCTGGCAGAAAGAGGTGGTGATTCTTCATCAGAAATAGAGACATTAAAAGCCTCAGAAAACTTTCATGTATTTGGTACAATGAATCCAGGTGGAGACTTTGGCAAAAAAGAGGTAAAGTGTGTTACCTTATAAAACTGTGTCATCACTCTCAACATTGTCATTTTCTTATTTAGGACAGCACATTACTGACATGTAAGTGTAATACTTTGAATTACAATTTTAACCTATTTTCCAAACACATTTCAGCTGTCCCCTGCCTTGAGGAACAGATTCACAGAGATCTGGTGCCCTCAATCTTACAACCATGATGATCTTGTGTCTGTCATTGAGAAAAACATTAAGTCCAGTCTTCAACTATTCAAAACCCCTGATGGTAAAAGTGGGTTTGGTTATGCCATCATGGAATTTATTGAATGGTTTTTGAGTACAGACATTGGGAAAAGGTATCCATTTTTAAAAAAAATATATTTTATTATATTCTAGTTTAACTTACTTGTATTAGAGCAAATAGGCAAACATTTACTTTAATGGGTAAGAGAATTAAACAATTTTAAATTAAAAATATTTTAAGGCAAGAGTTCATTTTTTAAAATGTAAAACTTTTAGAACTACTGTCAGCATTCGAGACATTCTAAGTTGGGTACAGTTCATTAATACATGTTCCGCAAATTGGAATGAGAATGGTGATCAGGATGTTGACATGGAAGCAGATGGAGCATCCCTCTACAACCTTGACCCGCTCATCTCATATATCCATGGGACTTGTTTGATACTCATTGACAGCTTGGGTGCTGGTAGGTTTTCCTACAAAAGGATTGTTTTTACCTAAGCTTGTTTAAGATGAAAATGCAGTTTGCTTAGTTTGTCTGTTGATTCATTGAAGACCCCTTTAATCATGAAAGATGGGGCTAATTTTAGCAGTCAGTGCATGAAGGGCTGATGAGACTTTTCAGGGATAATTTTCTTGTTCAAAGTATGCAAAAGATAGATAAAATAAATTCTTAATAATTACATCAATAATTTTTTAAAAAATTCTGCTATAGGATAATTAACATCTCATCTTTATGAGGAAAGGAAAGCTAATTAATAATTTTAATGGAATGATTTTAAAAAATCTAAGCGTACATTAATTTACAATTTGTGTTAAGAGGAAAAATTAATTCTTTGTTTTCTTACATTAAACTGTCTAAATAATTCAATCCAGGTTCGTCTACGTTCAGCTCAGAGTCTAATGCAAAAGATTCCAGACTTCTGTGTTTCCATTACCTTCAAAGACAACTATCCAGACTAATGGGTCGGGAAATACATTTGAACCAGTGTGGACTTCTGCTAGATGAGACAGGAGTGGAGAATTCCCTTATTGTTACTGAGCATTCTTTAACAATCTTGCCTTTTTCAATCAAGAGAGGTAATTCTTATGATTTGAAATGATACAGATTATTCTCATTGCCTTTTTTTGTGTGGGTGTTTCCTAGACTCACTTAATTAAATTTAACTAATTTTAAAAACATTTTCAGAGCCTGTAGTCTGTGATGTTTATGAAATGTTTGCATTTGATGCACCCACAACATGCATTAATGCCCAAAAGCTGCTCAGGGGTCTTCAGTTGCCTCGTCCTTTGCTCCTGGAGGGGTCACCTGGAGTGGGAAAAACAAGTCTTGTTGCAGCTGTTGCAAGAATGGCCCGTAAAAAGCTCATCAGAATAAATCTTTCTGAGCAGACGGTATGTTGTGCAGTTTGGAAGAAGAAATATGTGGCATTAAGCCAAGTTTAAATTTATTACTTATTTAAATATTTTACTTCTATTTAACTCTTAATGTGCCATAAGGTTTTCGGAAAACCTCTGCCTCAGTGCTGTAAGAATTTCCCAAATTGCGATCAACCTGTTATGAAATTTAAAAAAATTACGTAAAATCCATTATTATTATTATTGTTATACTGATGACATCTTTTAGGATAAGAATGGTTATTTTATGTATCTGAAAGACCGTTTTGAGTTTAAAACTATTTTTACCTAAAGTTTAGTACTATTACTTAAGTAATAAAGTATAGCGAAATTGCATCTTCGGAAAAAAAAATGTAATAACTTCCAAAATACTTCGCGAATCCAGCGATAACACTAGCGAGGGAAACAGCTGCCATTGCCGGAAGTCAAAAACATCATTTTTCACGCACTGAAGAGTTTTATTTTCAGTAATTTCATTTCTAAAGAGAGTTCTATCGTGTCTGACATTTTTGCGCTTTGGTTAAAAAACGGTAAACCGCGGATTATCGCGCTTTGGCACATTAAGAGTTAACTTGTCTGCTATTTTGATTAACAGGATGTAACAGACCTGTTTGGGGCTGATTTACCTGTAGAAGGTGGTGAAGGTGGCATGTTTGCCTGGAGAGATGGACCTTTTCTTCAAGCCCTAAAGGCTGGTCATTGGGTAGTCCTTGATGAGGTATAGTCATTAAAAGTCAACTAAAATATTCTGTACACATAACTGTTTAAATCTATAGGTTTCTGTATGTGTTAACAATTCAGATTGACTCTGGAATTAGTACAAATTTATAAGGTTTATACTTCATTTCTTAGTAATTAGCCTGATTATATTTATTTTTCAGCTTAATTTGGCATCACAGTCTGTTCTTGAAGGCCTGAATGCCTGTTTTGATCACCGTGCTGAAGTATACATTCCAGAGCTTGGAAAGTCTTTCCACATACAGCATGAAAAAACTCGTATATTTGCCTGTCAGAACCCACTCTCCCAAGGTGGAGGAAGAAAGGGATTGCCTCGTTCTTTTCTTAACAGATTCACTAAGGTAAATATCATTTCATTTTTTTTCCTTTATTTATAAGTTACAATGCTTTTTACCTTGTTAAATTTAGGGACAGAAAGGCCTTATTAAAATTTGACACATTTAAACACTCAAGAAGACTTGTTACATTACTAGTAAATGAAGCATATAAAATTGGGGACATATTTTTTAAATACTACAGTATGGGACACTGCGGCTGAATGAAGAAGCAAAAGCTTTTGCTCTTGTTAATTGTTTTAGATTGTAAAGTTATCATTTGGTGTATTATAACAATGGTGGTTAGTAAGGTTGTTAAGACCCCTCGTTTTTGAGGACCGACTAACCGTTCAAAAAAAGACCGGTTAACCGCTCGTCCATATATCCCTAATGCTTTGAAACCCATTTGAGAACTAACAAGAGAATGTTGTCGCCTGGCATCGTCTGATGGCAACAAAGCCCGCTTCCGTTCAGCTCTTTCCGCATTGCCCTCAATTCAAAGCATTTTTTTAAATCCAAAAAATTAACTAAACAGTGATGGTTAATTGTCTTTTTTATATTTTATTTTGGGGACTCGTAGTTCACCGGTCTAAATAAGAGGTCAGACTCAATCGTTCGTTAAAGTTAGCGAGGTTTTTTCATTAGTTTCAAAAACCAACGCCTTGCCCCGTCCGTTGTGACGTCATGTTTACCTCTCTTGTGTGTGATGTCGATCAACTCGCGTATTAAAATTAATAATATAATAAAATTATAAAGCTACGGAGTAAACGATGATAAAATGGAATTTATTTTAAAAAACATTATTTTTTAATCGTCAACTCGCCAGAATAATTGAATTTTGCGACGCACACGTTCCCCATCCCCGTTTTTTCTGTTCAAATAGGGTTTGAGCTACACTCGGCGTACTATTAATGTGGTAATCAAATGCCTTTGACTAGCAGGAAAACTGTCACTAAAAGACAGAACTCGAATTTGTGGGCCGATTAATCGCCCGGTATCTTTGCTACGTCTTTCAAATACCTCTCGTAATATAGGTACATGTACTTCACTAAGCGGCGTGCGCCGATAAGTTTTTGAATGCCTGAACTGAAACAGACTATAAACCGGTGATCAGAAAATGCGGATAGGTCACGGGGTCATATGTTTTATAGCTTTCTTTGTCTTTATAAGAAACAGACTATAATTAATATAAATAGAAACAATTTCGGCCTTGACCGTTGTTGACATAAAACGCCACTGTGTTAGCTCTCGTACAGTCACATTCGCTCGACAACTAACCAGCTGAATCTTGGTATCGCTTTTACTCACCGCGACAAAAGCGAGAGGGAGAGGCGCGTTACCGCTTGTGTTGTTGAAACAGCCTCGGCTTTGACCGTTGTTGACATCAAACGCCACTGTGTTAGCTCTCGTACAGACACAGTGGCTCGACAACTTACCAGCTGGATCTTGGTATCGCTTTTACTCACCACGACAAAACGAGAGGCGCGTTACCGCGTGTTGTTTTTTTCACTAGTTTTTTTTACTACGTTAGGGTTTTTTTTTTTTTTTTTTTTTTATACACGGTCTTACGGTAGCCGGTTAACCATTAACCAGCTTAATTCTGAAATTATTATGGGGGAGGGGGTGAGTTGAGTCTCTATCGTATTAGTACCATGTATTTTTTTTATTACTAAGGTGCATGCGCACATCGCATCAGTCTACAGCTGAATCCCGCTAGTACTATTAGTTGTGAACTTCAGTGAAGCCAGGCTATAACGCGTCATGTACGCACGCTTACAGCTAGGAGACTGAAGGCTTGAATGCCAACCTACTTGTCAGCTGGATCGTGGTATCGCTTTTACTCACTGTGACTAAGCGAGAGGGAGAGGCGCGTTACCGCTTGTGTTGTTTTTTTTACTACGTTACCGCTAGTTTATTTGTTTGGGTTTTTTTTCCTCTTTGGTTAAGCGGTCCTACGGTCCTCAATAAAGAGGACCGATCCTTATCTGAGGACCGGTTAACCGTTAACAAGCTTAGTGGTTAGTATTGAAATGTGCTACCTTATTAAAGTGTTTTTCCGCAAATTCTAAAAATTCACTAATTATTGATGCAATTTAAAGATGCTTGTGATGTCAAGTCATCTGCAGACATTTAGCAGGAAGAATAAACGTAGCTCGTAACTGACATTGTTAATTTAAATTATTTACCAGTTAGGGTGAATCTGAGTGTTTTTATAATAAAAAATGGCCACGAAATCGCTGAAATTATGAGGGGTTGGACTTTGAGACTATAATGCAAGAGTATGTGGGTCGCGAACAGTGAACTGCTAATGAACTGTATATCAATTATCATGTTCATATTTTTTATGTGATTAAACTCTTCTTTTCATTTACTAGGTGTACGTGGATCCCCTGTCTAAAGAAGACCTTATGTTTATCGCAAAGACGATGTACCCCAACTTGCCACAGGATATGTTGACTCTTATGATTGACTTTAACTCAAAGGTTTTTGATTTAAATAACAGTCAAAGTATATGTAGTGAATTACTGTCTCAGTCATCTCATTTACATTTATTAGGGTTAGAGATTTTAAATAAACTTTCAAAATTTATTTTTTACATTTATTATCTATTAAAATTAGGGTGCATGCTTCTAATTAGATATTTTTTATTTTGTAATGACTATATAAATACGTTTGTAAAATAGTTAAACTAATTTTACTTGCCAGATTTATGAGCAGACAATGGTAAAGAAGCTGTGGGGATTGAAAGGTTCACCATGGGAGTTCAATCTTCGAGATCTCTTTAGATGGTGTGACCTGATTAAAGCTAACCAGGTGAGTTAGAGCCAATAATTATTGCCTGGTGATCAGATGAGGACAGAACACTGCCGTACCAACTCCTACAGGCTAGACATTAGTAGAGGCTCAAACTCTTACCATTATGCACTGTCCTCTGTTTCCTACCTTGGATAAAGCCAAGGCAGCAGGAAAGTCCTTCATTCAGTTAATATTATACAGCATTTTAGACAAATGAAAAAGGTTACAAAGCAACAAGTTAGGACTTTTAAAAGAATAAGCCCAAAAGAATATGTCTGACGGATTTCAGATTTTTTAATCAGTGGCAATTATTTTACTTAGCTCCCACAATAATATTGTATTGTATTACTGAAAATGCTGGCACTTTTATTTATCTTGTATGAAGTAAGGATATTTTTCAAAATATTAAATTAAGTTTTTAAATTCAATATTTTAGCATGTAATTTATAATGATATTTTAATGTCCCCAGGAAGTCTGTAGCTTAAATCCAGGACATTATGTTGGCCTCATCTACAGAGATAGAATGAGATCAGCTACAGACAAGACTAAAGTAAGTTTGCCATTTATTAACTCTTAAAGTCGCAAAGCGTCATAATGCGTCTCTTCCCGCTATCCCTAAAGCGTCGTAATGCGTCCCTAGATAGAAATCTCGTTAGAAATGAGATCTCGGAAAGTAAAAACTCTTCAATGCTTGAAAAACGATGTATTCGACTTCCGGCAATGGCGGCCGTTGCCGGCACTAGTGTTATCGCTCGATTCGGGATGCTCTTTGGTAGTTTTAAAGGTTTTTTTTTCGAAGATACGTTTTGTTATATAAAATAAAATACAGGTAAATATTGTTTCAAACTCAGTATGGTCTTTAAGATGCGTAAAATAACCATTCTTAGCCTTAAAAATGAAGTCAGTATGACAATAATATTATAAATGGATTTTACGCAAATTTTTTAATTTCATAACCGGTTGATCGTAATACGGGAAATCCTTACAGGACTGAGGCGGAAGTTTATTGAAAACCTTCTGGGGCTTTAAGAGTTAAACAAAAGTGTTTATCCCATTTAACAAGTGATGATTTTCAAAAATGTTTTCACATTGTTTTATCAATAGTGATTGTTAAGTAATTTAGAAAAAAAAAGTCTATTTTACCATTACTTAAATAATGGGGATTTTCTTCTAAAAGTTATTTAATAGCAATAATAGTAATATTTATATAGCAGGCTGCTATTCTTTTACACCAGATATAGGTGTTCTCAAATAATACCCAGTGTGTCATGGTGTGAATTTAAAAAAAGAAATCTTCTGTTTCTAAAATGTGTTTCACCAAATACTGATAATGAAGGCAAGAGTTTTCAAGACTTCAGAACAATAATAGATAATATTATGTTTCTAACCCAATGTCTCTTATTGCTGTAAACCCTTATTGACATTTGAAAGCTCACAAGAAGAAACGGCTATGTCAAAATTTTGTAGTTTTTAGATATTCAAGTTATAAAGTTCAAATTTATACAGATTTCTTATAAATTAACTAAATAGATTTGAATTTTTTAATAGGGTCAGATACATAACTTGTTCATAAAACCTCATTCAGAACATTATATTTTTGATCCTTTATGTCTAGGGGATAACTTGAAAAATTAAAAAATGTCACATTGCTGTTTCTTTCTTTAAGGTCTTCATTTGTGATGGTCTTATATTATAACCAGCATTATACAATTAAATGATTGTAGTGAAGTGAGGTCATAATAGAGTTTTTCTTTTAAAAATTAAAATAAAACTTTGTTTGGAGAGTTTTGTAGAGACGCTGCCAAAGTGTAATGTAAAAAACTTTTAAAAAAAAGATTTTGATAATATTAAGAAACTTATCTGATAAAAAATTATATTCATAAACCTCAAGCCCTTTCCCTTTTCCCTAAATCAGAACCACTGGGTTATCCATAACAAAAAAATGTCAAACATCAAAATTTAAACACTTAAAAATGTAGTGGGTTATACATAAACCTTTTATATCTCCTCATTAGTTTCAACACAGAAAATATTTAGATATTCTTTTTTTTTTTTTTTTTCAAAATCAAATATCCCCTCTCTTTTTTTCTTCCTTTTTGTTACCAGTTGAATCTTTTAACCCTCACATCTCCTTTACTATTTATTGTCTGCTCAGCACAGCCTTTTCCTTTATTATTTTCACAATCTAGAATAATTTTAAATCTTTAATAGTTGTGTTTTTTACTCTTTGCATATAAAAGAAAGAGAATGGAATATTTATAAAATTTTATATTTTAATTTGCTTTAATTTTGAAATTTATATCAGCACATAAAAAAGCACATTTTAAATTTTGTTCACAAATTTGGCAAAATTCTGAAGTGATTAGACAAAATAACAACAAGATATTACAAAAGAGTCTCTCTTATCTAAGGTGGAAGAACTGTACAAATCAGTCATGGGAGACCACTACCCACTTTATAAATCTTCAAGAAAGCTTTGGCTGGGACAGTCAACACTTCAGGCTGGGCATTCCTTTATACCAAGATCCAGTGACACTGCCATTGATTCTAGCAATGTGATGTTGGCTCTTCACCATAGTCTTGAACCACTGGAGTCACTGATAAAGTGTGTTGAAATGGGCTGGCTCGGAATCCTTGTAAGTTGATAGTGGTAACAAGTTATTGTAGTGTTAAAAGTTTTGAGTCTAAAATTGGATTAAAGAACTCTCAAACCCAAGCTGTTCATTTGATAAACTTTTGTTCACAGCTGGGCCCCCAATCCAGTGGCAAGACAAGCTTGGTTAAACTCCTGGCTCAGCTGACTGGACACACGCTTGTAGTGCTCCCAATGAACAGCTCTATGGACACTACAGAGCTTCTTGGGGGGTTTGAGCAGGTTAGTTTGTTGGCTCTTATTTATGTTGGTTATTTATTCATTGTATGCATGTTTATCTTTTAACATAAACAAATATGTACAATATTCTTTAAACTGTATCTATTAAAAGTTTACTAAAATTTGGTAAAATATGTAAAATTTCAAATGAGTTAAATAAAATAAGAAATAAATGTAGATATAATGGGACAACAACACATTAAAATAATAATCATTGATCAAAATAAATAATATTTTAATAAGTAAGAATGATAAAATGTCCATAAAACATTTATTTGAGTTCATTCTTTAAAAAAAAATATTGTATGAAATATGTGTCAAAAACAATTTTATTTAAGTTAAAAATATATAACTGATAAATTAATCCTGATGCTGTATAATATTTTCCAATTTTGCTAACTTGATAAGTTTATGTTGGCCATATCTGACAGTTAAATAAAAAAATATTGTTTTCCACATGAGATATTTTATAAATAGTTATGCTTTATTAGAGAACAGTAAAACATATCCTTGCTGTTATTTATCTTTATCTAGGTATATAATAATTAGTTTGATAATTGTGATTTTATTTGAATCCACGTGTTTAAAAATCATAATATATTGATCAATGTCAGACACTCCTAGTAGTTCACTGGGTCATGTCCAACAGAACAGCCAGTTCAATTACATAATGAGAGTCTGACAACCTCCTTCTTCTGAATTGTAATTTATGATTGTCTCACACTGTGGTGCTATGCTGTCGTTGTGTATACTGTCTGACGCACTGTCATAGCGCTCCCTCAATGAGGTGGCCCTGACATGATTGGGGGTGAACTGTGGGGTGAACTGGAAGTTCTCATTATGAAAACCAATCCCTCCGCTTGACCTATGCATGTTGTTGATTTCCTGGCGTATGGCCTCACCCGATCTGGAAGTGGTCATTGGTATGGCATTTGTGTACACATCCTTGGTGACCTTCTCACCCCTTGCCGTGTCATAGTAAATAATCCCACAGAAAATGGGGGTGGTGATGGGATGTGTCCATGCCACAATCATGAGGAGCCTGTAGATGTGTGGGGGCTGCTTGTAGTGCACGTCAAACAGTGTCAGCACAAACAGCGGGTACCAGCACAGCACAAACGACACAACCATGCCCATCATGATGGAGATGCGGCGCAGATAGCGGCGTGCTTGGAGGAGGGCCTTCTGTGAGGCCAGGTCATCGAACTCGTAGTGAACCTCCTCACTCTGGTCATTGTACATTGCATTGTTGGGGCTCAAGGAAGATAAGGACTTGTGAAGGAATGTCCACTTGCGACTGTTTGCACTTGACCGCAGTTTTTTGTAGAAGTGAAAAAAACTTATGGCAGCCACAATGACTGCCCCTGTGACAAGAATTACCCACAGTGCATGTATGACATAATTTTTTGTAACCCCATAGCGGTACACACAGTTTCCTACGTCCTTGCTGTATTCTGAGCTGCCTGGCAAGAAGGCCACCCCCAGGTGGAGCAGAACTGTTGTGAACCAAATAATGACAACACCGAATGCAATGCAGCAGCCATCACCGTTTTTGTGGTAGTTTCTCCTTGTTGAGAATGAGCACTGGTATTCTTCATTGATCAACAAAGCCAGCAAATTGTATGCAGATACTGTCATGAGCAGGATGTATCCAGCCCCCAGGACATCACAGTGGGGAATGTTGGCACCAAGCAAAAGGCTGTACCCGAAAGGAATGCAAAATCCAGACTTGACGGCGTCCAGAAGACAGTGATGGAACAAAAATGCAGATGACATCTGCCTGAGTGTTGGACATATCAGTGTGACAATCATGGCAAATATATTCCCCATGCCCCCCGCCACAGCCACAATGAAGAGGAGAGCCCCCTCTGCTGTAGAGTTGAGGCTGTAGTTTGATGTGTTACCATTAGAGGACATGCCACTGTCTTCATACAAGTTGTTCTCAAGTAAAGTGTAAGCTGCCTTCATTGTGTCTCCCTCTCTCACTGCTATGTCCAAAGTGTTTCAGAGCATCTCTTAGCGAAGACCAAGTGTCATCTGGGACTTCTCATGATTTGGGTTTACTGTGAACAGAGGGAAAATATTTTTAAATAATGTTCTGTGTCGTTTAAAATGAAAGAATTTTTCTCCAATAATGCTGGTTGATTCTTATGTTGTTACTAAAAAAGTCAACGCCTTATTGAAATAAACATTGGATGGGATGAATGCATGTGTGACTGAGATATTGTCTTGTCAAATGAACCCATTTCATTGTACAAAATGCATTTCAGACTGAAAGAAGATGTAAAAAAAATCTGGATAATGAGATGTAAGGAGTGGAGTGAGGAAAATATAATGTTATCCAATGGTTTCGTTTCTCCAAGTTTAGTTTGTTTCATCTTTCTTGTGTTTAAAAGGCATGTTTTTCTCTTAGCAAGAAAGGGAAGCTTTTATTTTGTGCTATGTGCACCGCATACAGAAGTGAAATTGGTCCCAAGAAATCATGTGAGAGTCTAAGAAAACCATCACCTTGGAATACAGAAAAAATAATTTAAGAACACAAAAAGGAGAGAGATTGATCTTGCAATGATTTAATAGCTTAGCCATAAAAATCTATGTGAAATTGTGTTTTGTAAAACAAACTTCTCGTAGAGCTAACTGGCAGTTCAAAGGGATACCATTGTATTTTCTTTTTAATAATCTTAATATGTGCTTTTAACTTTTTTTTATAGTCTAATCTGTGGAGACATATTACTGCAGTAGCATCACAAGTTCATACTGCAGTTATACAAGTTGAACGACAGTGTCTTGTTGATGAAGATCCAAGGCAAGCAATGAAGGTTCAGAGCTTAGAAAGAGAATGGGCTCAATATACAACTTTGTCCACATCAAGTGAGTTTTATTGACATTTTATTAACCAGCTTTTAAAAGAGACAGAATGGCACTTTATTGTAAAAATTAATTAAATTCAGGTTTTGTTAAAAGAAATGTGTGAATCTTCTTTAAATTCCATATAAACTTTCCAAGCAATTTTTCATAACTCTATAATGTTTCAGCTGAGGGGGAATCTAGTGAAAAGGTGATTTCTCTGTTGACCAACCATGTGAAACAGCTGCAGATAATATTATTGCACCTGGATAAGGTTGATCCTGCCGAAGCTGGTGAGTTTACAGCTATAAGCATCATAGTGGCATGTAGAAATATTTATCATTGTAAGTCCTCCCCTAACGATGATCACATCTCTTATTAAACATCTATGATGACACAATGTTACAGGCAAGAGATCAGTGTTAGGACATAGGCTGTCTCATCTGTTGACAACAATCTCCAATATGAAGCCAGGAGTAGGAGGAGGAGCTTTTGAGTGGGTGGACAGTGTCTTGGTCAAAGCTCTACAGAATGGCTCATGGCTTCTGATTGACAATGTCAACTTTTGCAGGTTGGTGGATGTTACAAATTGTCTATTAATCTTCAGCTTGGCTTGTCAAGTAAAAAAAAAAACAACTAATAAAACATACTTTGATGGCATTTTATTTAAGTAAGTAAAAGATTCAAAGAAAAAATGACCAACTGACTAGCTCCTGTAAGGAAAATGCTGCATGTTTTTAAAATCATGCCCATACATGGTAGTATAAGGGATAAATCAATCAGACAAGGATTTTATAAATGAAGATTTGTTTATTTCTTCAAAAAATTTCAGTGCATCAGTTCTGGACAGGTTGAATGCTCTACTTGAACCTAATGGAGTCCTCACCATCAATGAGAGGGGAACAGTGGATGGAACCATTTTAACCATTACTCCTCATCCTGACTTTAGGTTTGTGTCTACGATGGTTTCCTTTTTTTTTAATGAAAGGTTTAATGAATTATCCAGTCTCTTATGTTTGTAAAAAATCTTATAATCTTCCTGGTAAAAATATGGATTTCTTATTTAGAAGTCAGTCCTTAGAGGTCTTACTTAATGTAATATTTCATAAATTTAATATAAAGTTTAATGTAAACATGCAGATTGTTCTTTGCTATGGACCCAAAACGTGGAGAAATTTCAAGGGCCATGAGAAACAGAGGAATAGAGATTTACATTTTGGGAGAGGTAAAAAAAAAATCTTCCATCATTAGTCTTGTACAATAGTTAGCTTTATAACAAGTATGTAGTTTCTGAACATTTCATGATACTATATTTTCTTTTATAATTACAAACTATTGCCCTAGAATAATGACTGATGAGCTTACACTATAACCTTGCCATGAACCAGGTTTCATAGATAAGATAAAGTTTAACATTGTTTTTGTTTTAAGTATCCTGATTAATTGTAAAATAACAGGGAGATCAGATTAAGAATATGCTAAGTTTTTAAATGGCCTGGTTTTTGTATAGTTGCCAAATGATCTATACCTGTTATTTCATCAAATACTTATTAGTGCATTTATATTCCTAGGATGATGAATGCTCCTTCAGCAAAGAAGATATTCTATCAATGCTGACCGCCACAGGACTGGACAACTCCAAATTAAGTGAGTGGCTGCTCCACCTCCACACAACCCTCAAGTCCAGTCTGCCCTTCAGTGAGAGGCCTGTCATTGCAGACCTCCTGCATGCTGGGGCCATGTTTGCACAGCTGATGAGGAAGGGCTTCGGTGTCAATGAAGCAGCAAGTCACACTATGGAAGATGTCTATGTTAGCAACAAGAGGAGCTCCACTACCAAACAGGTACAGCTGTTGATCTGCATGACTTGTTGTGGTTTGATGTCTAGTGCAGTGCTTCTCAAACTTTTTAGTATGGTGGACTAGCAGGAATCTTTCTATTGCGCCAGGATCTAGTGAATTATTTTTACTGACGTGGTAGCAAAATTTACATATTTTATTTGATTTTTAGCGCATTTTCGAGATATCGAAATCGCTATTGCACCCGTTTTGTCCGTCCGTCCGTCTGTCATCACCCTTGATCACAGCATCCATAAGTCCTAGACCCATGATGTATATATGTTTTTTGTATGTCCTGACCTGCCATTTGTGCATCAACACTCAGTTACTCGATCCGTTTAAAAACCCCGTTAAAACTACCAAAAAATATTTTGAATCGAGAGGTAACACTAGCGCAGGGAACGGCCGCCATTGCCGGAAGTCGAATGCACAATTCTTCAAGCATTCAAGAGTGGTGCGAAAGGGTGCAAAATAATTAGTTGTTTTTTTTTAGTTGACGTCATTAGAATATGTGTAAAAGTTTAGAGAGTTTTACGTCATCATTTGTGGTGACTTGTAGTTGGATTAAAGAGAAAATAATTTTTTTTTTTAAATGTTAAGAAATGACTTTTAAATAAAAAAATGTCAGGTATATTCATTACACAAGAAAATTCATAAAAATATGTCTAAAATCTAAACACAATTACTGATAACTACATAATTCTGATATCTAACATAAGTACTGATACATAATACGAAAATGCGCTAACACGTCCTGAATTCCAATAGGTACCAGGCTTAACATGATTTTTTTCATTTTATGTGCTGATTAACAAAAAATTGACATTCTATAGGGTTAGTATTAATTAATTGTTTGCAAGTAAGGGATTATGCTTATATTTGTCTGCTCTTTCTTGATAATTTCTGTCAACTGGCAGCTGATTCCCCTTGTACTGGCATGGGTTGTTAACCACCATTTTGAAAAGCACTGGTCTAGTGTATGACATAGGTTTTATGTATTCTTGTCTTTAGCACAAAATGTTTGTTTATTTCACTTACTTCTCTATCTTAAAATTATTACAGAAAACGAGGGAGATAATTTCCTTACATCTGACTGACTTCCCCCTGACTGATTCTCTATCAAAGATGGACAAATCTCTGCTGCCACCAGTCTATAGTGTAACATCAGAATCATCCAGACTTATTTGTATCAAGCAGGCTGCTAAGCCCTTGCTATCAATTCTAGAGAGTGTCCTGAAGGATTGCAGGTAAATAAAGAGAAGTGAAAGCTCTCTTCTAGTGCTATGAATGTGGACTAGGCCACCAATATACTAGAGCTTTTAGTATTGTTTAAAGCTTGAAAATTACAAGTTAATACAAAATTTTGCTACATACCTTTTGTAATTTTAGCCATTAAATTATTTAACTTTGAATATTCTTTTAATTTTAATCTTGACCCATTTGCCTCAATCACCCACTCTCTCTTAGTAAATGTCATAATCTGAAGATGAAGTAGTAATCTGTTTGGCCAGTAATAATTATTCTAAGAATACATTCTAATTTTCTAGAACCAGTGGCATCACATCCCTGAATGAAACTCAACTTCAGTCAGCAGCATCCATATTTGTTTCACTTCAGTCTGAGCCAACCTGGCAGTTAGCCCTAGAGTGGCTCAGTGCTGTTTTGACAGAACTTAGGAAAAACCTGGTCACTGTGGGTGGCTGGG
This sequence comes from Radix auricularia, assembly GCA_002072015.1. Lineage (NCBI taxonomy): Eukaryota > Metazoa > Mollusca > Gastropoda > Lymnaeidae > Radix > Radix auricularia. The sequence goes on along the minus strand of MUZC01000986.1, from coordinate 289,861 downwards.
GCAGCAACGATACAGCCCTCGTTGAAAGATGTTTTCATAACTTGAGTTCAACAATATCTAACTCCTTGGTTCATATTTTTGAAAACTCTGGATGGAAGAAGCTGAAACTGATGCTGGAAGATTTGTTTGCAGCTTCCCCACGAGGTAAGTTAAATCTAGCGTAATAACATAATACATTTTTAGCGCATTTTCGAGAAGTCGAATGCGCTATTGCACCCGTTTTGTCCGTCCGTCCGTCATCACCCTTGATCTCAGCATCCATAAGTCCTAGACCCATGAGGTATATATGTTTTTTGTATGTCCTGACCTGCCATTTGTGCATCAACACTCAGTTACTCGATCCGTTAAAAAACCCCGTTAAAACTACCAAAAAATATTTCGAATCGAGAGGTAACACTAGCGCAGGGAACGGCCGCCATTGCCGGAAGTCGAATACGTAGTATGGCAAGCATTGAAGAGTGGTACGAAAGGGTGCAAAAGAATTAGTTTTTTTTTTTAGTTGACGTCATTAGAATATGTGTAAAAGTTTAGAGAGTTTTACGTCATCATTTGTGGTGACTTGTAGTTAGATTAAAGAGAAAATAAAAAATTTTAAAATGTAAAGAAATGACTTTTAAATATAAAAAAAATGTCAGGTATATTCATTACACAAGAAAATTCATAAAAATATGTCTAAAATCTAAACACAATTACTGATAACTACATAATGCTGATATCTAACATAAGTACTGATACATAATACGAAAATGCGCTAACACGTCCTGAATTCCAATAGGGACCAGGCTTAACATGATTTTTTTATATTCTGCTCACATCAAATTTGAACTCATAGATAAAACTTTGTTGTTTTTTTTAAATGGTGAAACTACTGAGAATTATGTTCATTTAAAGAATGTGTATGTTATTTTTTATATTTCAAAGTCATATTAATTTTAAAAATTAAAGGTCTAAAGTGTAGGTCTAAAATATATGTATACTTAAATATATTTGATTTTTAGAATGTAAACAACAGAGAGAGTCCCTAAATCAAAATTGAACCACACCAGTTTATATATTAAAAAAAGATGATTTTAAAAAAAACTTACTTTGAATTAAAGGAATTATTAAAGTTCCACCAATATCATTGAGGAAATCGTTGATTTAATCTTTATTTCCAGCTTTGTCGCTCTTAAGTGAACAACCATGGGACCTTACCTTCAACCCACAGGCCTGTCAACGAGCTTCCTTGCTTCTGTCTGTCACCAATGCCAGTGTGGAGGCAGCAGCTCTCAGTCATGTACAGCACATTATTGAAAGGTGAGATATCACCTGATAAACTCTGATACTTTTTGTATAGTACATCCTTCAAAGGTGAGATATCACCTCATAAACTCTGATACTTTTTGTATAGTACATCATTCAAAGGTGAGATATCACCTGATAAACTCTGATACTTTTTGTATAGTACATCATTCAAAGGTGAGATATCACTTCATAAACTCTGATACTTTTTGTATAGTACATCATTCAAAGGTGAGGCATCATCTCATTTCTGTTCAGTCATTGAGTGTTTGAAGTATTCTGACCAATCAGTTACGTCGATGTAAACCTTATGTCCTCTCTGTGCCCAGACTCCATATGGTGCAGCTGTGTCTTGGTGTTGCCATGAACCTGAAAGAAAAGACAAAAACATTGGAGAAGGTCAATCCCAAAGGTAAGGCTTCCATGTTGTATAAAGTTTGTTACACCTGAACCCATCTTCATGGTCTATTAACTTCTTGAATAACAGTGACTTTTTTGTTAAGATTTAATAAATTAAAATTTAAAAAAACAAAACAATATGGACAATTAAAAAAATAAATAATTAAAATTGACTGCTCCTGAGCTGTGATTTGTTTTACATCCAAAAGAAATATTTTTAAAAAATCAATTAACTGCTTCTCAAATATTTAAAGTGCAAATTTCAAACATAAATTGCATAATTTTTGAATATATAAGACTAAGTGAGATATAAATAAATCCAAAACTTATTGGGATACTCTGATACTGTGTGCAAGGGGGATAATTTAAAAAAAAAACTTATTTGGTGTTGTTCTTTGAAATTTTAATCATATTTTTTAAACTGATGATTTCCCCCCAACCAAGAACTATTGCCTTATTTGGCCAACTAGGTCATCCTGTCTGGTTATCTATATATATATATATATATAATTCTCTTCATGGTTCAACCATGGCAGACACCGAGCTGTCTTCCTGCCAAACCGACCAATCAGCTTGCAAGAAAACGTAGTGTGAGGGTGGGGAGTCATCGAGACCAACAATTTGTTCAACTGAAGTCAATTACTTTGCTCTTCAGAACAACAGAATAGCATGTAAATCGTAGTGTAGTGGTTATTACATTTGCCTAACTTGCGGAAGGTCGTAGGTTCAAGCCCCAGCTAAGACGTTACTTTTTAATTTTTAAAAATGTTTGTGTCTGTGCCCGTCTGTTTCCCACTTTTTTCACAACACGGCTGTAAGCTTTGTTTCTTGACATTGGCATAATAACTTCCTGCTCTCCGTTGTGCTCAGTGACAGAAAAGTAGTCACACCTTCCTCAACAATTACTTTAATAAAATGTCACCTGTCACTAAATCATTAGCGGCGTATGCTACGGCGCGGGACAGCTAGTAATTTCTAACACTAAAAGGTCTTCCAGTCTAGGCAACTACTTTTAAGCCTAGTTAAGGAACTTAACATATTTTTATTGTACATCAGAGCCATTCTTCAACTTGGCTTTATCACAAAGCTACTCTCAATATCCTGTCATAATAAAAACGTTCCCTAATAGATTTTTTTGTTTAAACAGGACATTGGAAAAGCTTAGAGCTCATTAGATAATAAATTTTATTTTATTTAATAAATTGTATTTTGGAGTGTAGAGCAAAGTTTGGCTGTTTATGAATTGATATATTCTAAATGAAGAATAGGTGGGCTGGGTTGAATGAGCTACTTATTTCTTGTAAATAATAAAACAATGCCCAAGGGTGTTATCTTATTAGGAGCTAAAAATGTGACTTTTTGAAAGTGTTTAAATTGTGATGGATGACTAGACATGACTTGAACAAATGTAACTTTTTAAAAGTGTTTAAATAGTGGTGGATGACTAGACATTACTTGTACAAATGTGACTTTTTGAAAGTGTTTAAATAGTAAATTACTAACCATAACTAAAGATGCAAATACTTAGGCGTCATAATAAATGAGAAGCTATCTTGGAATCCCCATATCAATGAAGTTATTAAAAAATCAAACAAAACCTTAGGTTTTATAAAAAGTAACTTCTACAAATGTAATAAAGATGTAAAACTAAAATGCTACCTCACTCTGGTGAGACCTATACTAGAATATGCATCTTCTGTATGAGACCCATCCACCAAAGAAAATATTGATAAGCCAGAACTAATAAAAAAAAGGAGCTACTTATTTCTTGTAAATAATAAAACAATACCCAAAGTGTTATCTTCTTAGGAGCTACAAATGTTACTTTTTGAAAGTGTTAAAATAATAATAATAATAAAATGATAATTTATATAGTGCTGTATCCCAGCAATGAGCCGGGCTCACAGCGCTTTACATGGAGATAACAATACATATATTAATTAAAGAAACATTCATATCATTCTCACTACATAAATGACAATAGGTTACACATCAGCTACGTTGATCATTTAAAGAAATGATGTTTCATTAATTTTCAAAATAAATTTTAAAAAGATGTGTCTTAAGTGCAGTAATGGATGACTTGACATGACTTGTAAAAATGTGACTTTTTGAAAGTGTTTAAATAGTGGTGGATGACCAGACATGGCTTGTATAAAGGATTTTCCAATAATCTGTGTATTTTTAGGTGGGGCAGAGGGAAAATTTGAAAGTCCTAGAGGATAGCTATGTAACTGAGTAGGAGTCTTCTACTGTCTGAGTGTTTAGTTTTACAAGTAACATTCCACACCCATTGAACTATCAGTGTAACTGAGTAGGAGTCATCTACTGTCTCAGTGTTTAGTGTTACAAGTAACATTCCACACCCATTGAACTATCAGTGTAACTGAGTAGGAGTCTTCTACTGTCTCAGTGTTTAGTGTTACAAGTAACATTCCACACCCACTGATTTATCAGTGTAACTGAGTAGGAGTCTTCTACTGTCTCAGTGTTTAGTGTTACAAGTAACATTCCACACCCACTGAACTATCAGTGTAACTGAGTAGGAGTCTTCTACAGTCTCAGTGTTTAGTGTTACAAGTAACATTCCACACCCATTGAACTATCAGTGTAACTGAGTAGGAGTCTTCTACTGTCTCAGTGTTTAGTGTTACAAGTAACATTCCACACCCATTGAACCATAAGTGTAACCGAGTAGGAGTCAACTAAAGTCTCAGATTTAGAGAGACTGTCTTCACTCTACTTCCATAAGATTATTCCCTGTTCCCTACCACCTCATCCTCCCTCCCCCTGCCCTCATGACATGATAAAAACTGCTGATGACAAGGAAAATAAACATGAATCTTTGAGCCTCTAGTGCCTCCCTCAATCACCCATGCTTGCCAAGTCCAGTTTCCAGTAGGTTTTGATTTTTTTTTTATTCATGCCCTTTGAAAATTAACAAGTTTGTGCTGTGAAATTGTGAAAGAAAAAAATGTGAGCCACCAAAATGTACCCTTAGGATAATGTAAGCTTGTATTGTCTCCTAGCGCATTAGACTTGTTTTTGGACACACCAGTAAGATCCTTTGCTCTTCTGATAGAAGTGACCTTAACACAAATCAATATTCCCCTCTGGAATGCTTCCATGATGTAGGAATCAGGTGAAGCGAGAGAAGGCAACCTTAATTTAAAAAAGATGTTTTTTTTTTGTCATGTAACATCTTTGTGGGAAAAATAATAATTAAAAAAAAAAACACAGTAATTTCAGCCTTTGTTTTTTTTTACTTGAATATTTTACACAGCAAACTCCTCATCCCTCCCCTTCTATACACCAGGCTTACCTGGTATCACATTTAAAGAAATAAATAATCTGTTTGTTGTCCATTTAATTTAAATAAACTAAGAGCTCAATTTGTACATTTAATATAAATAAACTAAGTACTAACAGGTCAATTTGTCCATTAAATAAACATAAACCATTTACTAACACCTCAAGTTTTCCATTTAATATAAATAAACTAAGTACTAACAGCTTAATTTGTCCATTGAATATAAATAAACTAAGTACATTACTAACAGGTCAATTTGTCCTTTTATTATAAATAAACTAATTAATAACAGCTCAAGTTGTCCATTTAATATAAATAAACTAAGTACTAACAGGTCAAGTTGTCATTAGTTGTCCAGCTTGAAAAATTCCACCCCCTCCCCACACACACTTTTAAGCAGTGCTCTTGGTATGAATCATGCCCCTGCCTTAAGTAAATCACCTCGGTATGGTTAATGGTTCATATAACCCAACAATTTAGGTGGTAACTGTAATAATATTAATATTGTGATTAAGAAAACATTAAGTTTATAGGGCTCAAGGAGTCTTATATTAGACCCAGTTACGTAAGGTATATATTTTGTCTATATCTTCCCTGGATCTTTCATGGATGAAACTAGAGCCTATTCGTCTGGTGCTGATACCCATACAAATTTACAGATAACTCAGTATACAGTTCGTGGTTTAGCAGTTTACCAGTCAGTTAATTTGCACTAAGCTTAACTGCTCATTAAGGAAATATTGCCCCAGGTCAGTAGAACCAAATCCCTTAACTAGGTTATATCAGCAGTTCAAATAGAGAAGTCTCGTATTTTCATTTCTCAATATTTTATATTTCTTATTTCAAGAGGTTAAATAAGTACAGCTGCTTCGATCTGATGTGATGCAAAATTTAGTTATTTTGGTGGGGGTTGTGTAGTCACTCAGTATCTGGTCATAACATTAAAAGGAAAGTTAGGGTGTCGGTTGTAAAGACATTTTATCACAAGCCTGGGGAAACTTTCCAACGTCAGCTGTCAAGATTTCTTAAGCAAATATTTAATTTAAAAATGTGTGAATTTCTTAAGCAAATCATTTCCCGGACCACAAAGAGGTTCAATGGACTAGTTGGGGCTGTGTAGAATCCAAGGAAAGAAACTGTTGCTATGACAACAGGAATAATTATAGAGGGTGGTAGAGTTAAACCAGACATCAATATTAGATCACACAGGTCGTCTGGCTTGGAACTCACTTGTTGGCTTCAGTCTAAACACTAGCTACTACAGAGCCCCCAAACTATTTTTTTTAAGTTATTTTTTTCAAAATATTCATAAATAGATATAAGCTTTAAATTGTAAAAAAAAAATTGAAATGACGATGCATCGTCCGTTTCTTTTAGACTGAGGTCATTGACTTTGCCTAACGAAGAAAAAAATACGCGTTGGAAAAAACTGCATGTGATTTGATAAACACTTCCGTTCAAAAGCATAGCGTCTTAAACCAGGATATTACAACATAAAAATCTTGGCTCCTAACAAACAAGGTAACAACTCAAAGATTAATGCCCCCCAGGGGAGGAAGAGGGCTTGTATCTGTTTCCCCCCTCCCTTTTCGCTCCATGTAAAGACATCCCCGAGCTATTGAGGCGAGAAACCAATGGACGGCATGCCTCGGGAGATGGATGGAGATGATCCACAAATTGCATGCTAGGAAACATCCCAAACATTTCCTCCTTCATTTTCTTGGCGCTTCAAAAAACGGAAAATTCGACACTTTCAATCTGCCATGATGTATTCATACATGTTATCATTCCTAGCATTGGGATTACGGTAATGGGCTACTGTCATTAAGATTTATCCAATAAAGAAGAGATTGAAATTTAATAGGTATTTTTTGAGGGGGGGGGCATACAAATTCCTAATGTGATTTTAGTTTAGAACAAGTTCTAATTTTATCAGCAAGTCATTTTTCCCTTGGTGATTGAAGTTTTTCAGTTAGTTTGTCAAGAATGTGAGGAAAGCCATGAATGATCGAATCTCAAAATCTGCCAATCATGTGTTCAGCCATCTGTTTGATCTAGTTTTGAATCTTTGTCTACAGAAACCCTTCCCCCCAGACACGCAAGTATGACTGGGCCATCGAATTATCTAATCCTAGTGGAAAACTTGGGAAGTTTTTCTTTTTTTCGTAGACATTCTCAGGATTCACAATTTCCGAGTCAATAATTTGCAATCTACTGATTTATATCAGACACCTTCCCCCCCCCCCACTTCCCAACACAACCAGCACGCAGACGGGAGGATAATTGAGTTGGCTGTGATGGCTTGAAGAATTGTATTGATATGTCTTGAATTTACTGAACTTAAACATATACCATGAATACATGGATGTTAAAATAAACGTATCTGGGAGTAAAGTTCCTAAAATAAATTGCTGTTTGATTTTATTATTTATTATAAAGCCTGTAAATTTACCCTGTGATATTTGTTCTGAATGGTGATTTTTCAAGTCTTAATTTGTAGGTTCCGCTTTACCGGCTGTCTATGTTTATATGGTCAGCTATCAGAACAGTGACATACTATTGTAAGCAATATGTGGTCACCGTGTTTTGCTTGCTATCAGAACAGTGACATACTTTTGTAAGTAATATGTGGTCACCGTGTTTTGCTTGCTATCAGAACATTGACATACTATTGTAAGTAATATGTGGTCACCGTGTTTTGCGTGCTATCAGAACAGTGACATATTATTGTAAGTAATATGTTGTCACCGTGTCTTGCTATCAGAACATTGACATACGATTGTAATTAATATGTTGTCACCATGTCTTGCTTGCTATCAGAACATTGACATACTATTGTAAGTAATATGTGGTCACCGTGTTTTGCTTGCTATCAGAACATTGACATACTATTGTAATATGTGGTCACCGTGTTTTGCTTGCTATCAGAACATTGACATACTATTGTAAGCAGTGGCGTCACTAGGGGTGCGGTGGGGGTGGGCCGCCCCGGGGGACACCATCAGGGGGTGACATAAAAATGTAAAATTCTATATGTTCCCTTAATTTGGCACTGGAAAACTCGGAGGAGTTCTGTGGATTAAGTCGTGAGAGCGGTGACACTATGAGCTACCGCCCCGGGTGACACCAACCCTAGTGACGCCTCTGATTGTAATTAATATGTTGTCACCGTGTCTTGCTATCAGAACATTGACATACGATTGTAATTAATATGTTGTCACCATGTCTTGCTTGCTATCAAAACATTGACATACTATTGTAGGTAATATGTAGTCACCGTGTCTTGCTTGCTATCAAAACATTGACATACTATTGTAGGTAATATGTTGTCACCTTGTCTTGCTATCAGAACATTGACATACTATTGTAGGTAATATGTAGTCACCGTGTCTTGCTTGATATCAAAACATTGACATACTATTGTAAGTAATATGTTGTCACCACGTCTTGCTTGCTATCAGAACATTGACATACCATTGCAAGCAATATGTGGTCACTGTGTTTTGTCATGAAGACGTTGATATACTATCGTACATAAACCGTTCGTAGGGATACATTGTTTCAACATGATACATACCTCTAGGCATCACGTTTCAGATTTCAAATGTTGTCATTCATTTTATTCTGGGCTAAGGCGTATTGACGTTAACAAACATTATCTGACAATTGTTTCTTTTAAATGGCATCCACTTAGAAATCCAAGCATATTAGTTACTAACGAGCTTTAGGCCACATTTGTTTTCATCTTGGCCAAGAGAATTTTGTTTAGAGATGTTGTCCATGTAAAAACATATGCAAGTGTTCGCGGATGCACCACTGTGAGTAGGTTACCGTAGTTACAAACGTCTTTACACAAGGATCATTAGTTTCACTTACACGCGTTTTACAAGACATGATCATCTTGTATTGACTGTCTTGTGTATCTATGCCCACCCCGCCCGTGTCTGACGGGGATGCATTATCCCCAATTACTGGCATCCAATTTTCCTAATTGCTCGATAACATGTTGCATTTAAGGTGATAATCGCCGGGCTCGAACCGGGAAGGTTTCTCATTAGCGACCTGGTTATTACCTCGTGGGTGGGTGGGGGGTATATTGATCTCAGGCCCCACTGCCTGCCCCACCCACAGCTGGCCTTCGGTTTCATCCATGCTAGTCGCCTCTCTAGATTATTATCTAATATGTCTTTGGCCATGAATTTGTTAACCCTACAGCGTGGCCCGTCTTATCTCGCCAATAAATCGGGTCTACATTGGGGGAAAATTACAATCCTTCAACCGTAACTAACGTATGATGGATATGTTGCTTTAGAACCTTGCGCCATGTGTTTTATTAGAAATGTTTTTACAAATATTTTGTTTTGCCGGTGTCAGTAGTAAAATACTTGGGTGTTCAAAAGTAAATGATAAAACAAAGTATTCGTTCTAACAACCGTTTGCTTCCAGTTATTAGGCCATTCGTCAGGGGAAGTGGGCACTCTTTGTGAGATTTTGGAGAAGCATACAGACAATTCTTTATCAAACAGCCTACGATGCCGACTTTGGCAGGGTGGTCTGACTTTGTTATTCTTGCTACAGAACTTTGACTTTTGTTAAAACATTGTCATTTTTAAATTAAGGCTGCCTTCTCTCGCTTCACACAGACCCTGGCTATTCACCAGCTGCAACGCTACACGGCAATGACCGTCCATTCCCTGATTTTTCTGTTGGCTTCCCTGGTGCTCCCTTAGCAAATGTTCTTAAGTGACAGCCATGGATGCCTCAGAAGATATTTGGTATATGGCCTTTGGGATCCACGCCATCAGTTTGCGCACACCTGGTATAGTTCGTATTCTCTGAGTTCTATGACATTGCACTTTGCAGGTGCACCAGAATAAAAAGGAAAAAAAAAGAAATCTGTAATGACGCGCCCTCATATCAGTTACACATCTCTGTTACCCTTTCTGTTCATTGATCTTACAACCACCACAGAAGGTGGGCCAGTAATGGAAGCTTGGAAGTGTCTATGTTTTGCAATAACATATGCTTTTGTATACATAATTTCAATCATGCGAGTTAACATTTAATTTAAAAATAAACCACATGTTAAGTCTTTATTATATATTTTACCCTTCAAAACTTTTTTTTATATTTCTCCCCAAATCAAATGCTATCTTGTTGAAAAACACATTAGTGAAATGCTTATCGAGCGTTAACATACGGGTAATGCATTTAACCAGTCATATAGGATTGCGTTATTATTTCATTTCATTGCAAGGAAAAAATGACAATTCCATGCACCAGACGCGACATTAGACAGTGGAAAAAATTTCAGGCAGTCCCAGATACATCCTGTAATCGAACAACCCCTCTCCCCACAATATATACACACATCTCAGCTGTACAACTTACAAGCATCATTTTTTAAAATGGGCTACAATGTCTTGGCCTTTTATTTATTTCTTTTTACATGAAACCCAATCTTTTTCTTGTTGGCAATTTTCTTTTATTTAGAATTTTTTAAAAATGTTCAATTCCAATGCCTGTTGGAACATAAAAGCCATTTAGGCCAGCACTCTGTGTCGACCTGTGACAAATGACCTCGTTGATCGTTTAATCGCGGCTTGTAGCCAACAAAAAACGTGCTTGACATTTGAGCCATTGGAATAGACAACACAGACTGAACTTTGACAAGTTAAAATCCAATATTAAAATAATACATCGCTCCTCCTATTTTGTCTCAGTAATCAGTTACCACATGTAGTGTAACGTGTTGATTTATATTTTAGTTCTAGTTACCCCCACCCTTGTCTCCTTCAAGAATAATTTGTGACTTTTATCGGATTCGATGTATTTAAATTTTAAGCTCTATCAAAGATAGGAATTATATTATTCAGAATTTTCTTTATAAAATATCTTGATGGATTATACAGCTTCGACCACAATATCATGTTGTTGTTGTTTTTTTAAAAACCTTTTAGTTCAAATGACAGTATGCCTCTGACACAGTGTATTTTTCTGAAATATTATCAATGTTGATATGGCAGTGTGCATCTGACACGTATGATGCATTTGTCTGTAACGGTGCATCAGTGGTTATTTGGCAGTGTTCATTTGCTGCAGGGGTACAAGAATGCTGAGATGGCGGTGTGAGTCTATTTGCAATGTTAAGCTCTGATAAATGCAATGCTTGACAGTGAAAATAATATTGCACTCATGATTGGTGGCTTACTTTTAAAAATTGTGTGGTAAATCGTTAAACTAGCTAGGTATTGTCGCGGCACCTCAAAGACCAAACATACTCTAGCGCCCTAACCGCCCTAAATTCATGACAGTATGTATCTTTCCATAGAGGAGGCAATGATGGCGCAAATTTCAGTATAACATGATTAGATGGACATAGACGCTGTGAAAGTTTCCACTTGTCCAGAAAAACATCTAATTATAATTGTTACAAGAAGGAAACAAATGAATCTATTAAAGAACTTTGCATTTATCAATGGAAGCAATAATAATCATACATTTTTTCTCCTACTCCCATTCCATGAGTCACAAATGATTGGCATCTCTCATAGACCCTTAAAATGGCGGACAGCTAAGCATAAGAAATTTGTAAGAGATGAATAAAACAAACTCCCTTTGACACACGACCCCGGCTCGGTGCGAAAAGGTCAACACGGCTGTAATGCGACTCCCGGTCGTTGTCTGCCTTATAGAAATGACCCAAAGAGGTTTAAAGATGCCAATTAGACCTAACCCCCTCTCCCCTTGGACGTCATCTCACCGTGGGCGTCAAATAGGCTGTTAGCCCACAACACAACCTCCGGCCGCCGCC